>JAHWFP010034105.1:35433-61168 GCA_023313725.1 Lithobius niger | reverse complement strand
CCCAATGTGAGGTTATCCCAACCCAGTGTCCAATGTGAGGTAATCCCAACCCAGTGCCCAATGTGAGGTTATCCCAACCCAGTGCCCAATGTGAGGTTATCCCAACCCAGTGCCCAATGTGAGGTTATCCCAACCCAGTGCCCAATGTCAGGTAATCCCAACCCAGTGCCCAATGTGAGGTAATCCCAGGCCTTGTACTCTATATTATTAGAAGAGGTCGTGCATTTATCGAAACTGAAGATGCGGTTTTGCAGAATAAAGAACTGTTTCCGCGATTCGTATAAGCAAAAGAAACAGGATTAGGAAAATGTCTTCTCCCGCTTGTATTTGTATCGCTTTGTGCACTATTTTAATACATTAACAGGAGAAAGAAAGAGTGTAAAGTGTTTTTTGCTAGGTGGCAGCTAAACTCCGAATTTGTGATAAACATTCTTTTGCATCTGACCTTCTCACTGATTGTCATAAAGTAAAAGCGACGTTTCGGCTCACCTCATAGCCATCATCAAGAATAACAGATAAAAAGAATTACAAGCACAAGAAAGCCATGAGTCAAGTTGCAAGTAAAATGTCAATTTTAACAAGGCAGAACTTGCTAGGACGTGTTAAAAACATACAGATGGACATTTTACTTGAAACTTGACTCATGGTTTTCTTGTGCTATTTGTAATTCTTTTTATCTTTTACCCTTGATAATGGCTCTGAGGTGAGCCGAAACGTCGACTTTTTATGGATATTTGTGCACTTTCCTGGGTTTTACTTTATAACATTCTAACAAGTGCTTTTTAGCTGTAACTTCTTAATTTTTTTTTTAAATAATTCCTTTTGTGCCTTAAGTCAGCGAAGAAATTGAATGCTCGTGTGGCTGAACCGGCTCAATTTTGAACATTATCAGATTTTTTAGGGAAGAAGAAATATCTGGTAAACGGAGGTGCCAACCCAGAGATTTGAACCGGGAAACCTCCGATCATCGTAGGGGCCAAAAGATTGTCCAGAATTGGCCAGAGTAGTGCCCACAGCCGCTCAAGAAGCATGGTAGCCTCTCACGCTACCCTGGCCGGCAGCCCTGGCGGGGACTTTGCCAAGGTCCCCTTTCCAGGGATTCGACCAGATTCGCAAATCTCCAGCAACCAGGCTGAGCTCTATCACCGTTCAGCCACGATGATCAATGACTACCATTTTATTCTAAATAAAATACGAATAGAGGCTAGTTTTTATTCTTATGCATTCAGGCTGAAGCAGCTGTATTACTACATTATTACTGTTGTTTTTATGCGTTTTCAGTTGGCAGCGCAAGCTTGAGGGAAAAACTGAATCATTAGATCACAGAGTGTCCGCGGGTGTTCTCGTAATAAAGCCTATCGACAAAACCGATGGTGGTTTGTATGTATGTACTGCAAAGAATTCCCTCAGTCAAGAGAAGTTTGAAACAAACATCAGAGTCGTAGGTAAGTGTAATAAATGGAGCGTCATGCAGTCAATAGAGCAGCGTCATGTGACGTCATATTGGCTAAAAGAGAGATAGCTGCAAGGGGCACTAGATTAAAATGGACGGTTAAACAACGACACTTCTAGTCAAGGCAGTGCTTTGAGAGCGGATTTCATAGTCTTAAATTTTCTCCAATCCCTTATGCTGCGAGGTTGTAATCGGAGAATAAAGATTCCATTGCTTAAAAATGTCAGCAATTGCCAACAAATCGACAAAAATCGCGCATTATATGCCTAAGAAATCCACTCTTAACAGCATTGTCTTCAGTAAGACGCCCTTCTTTTCCCCCTCCAGTGACCCTTGCAGCTATCCCAGTTACTGGCTCCAGCATAGAGTTATACACAATAATACAACGTTGTGTCACTGCTCTATATTAAGCAGAAATTAAAACTTACGAGAAACGGATCTCTATTTCAGTTCCTTTGAAAGTGGTCGTGAGTCCTAAGAAGACAATTGTGGATGTAGGAGCTTCAGTAACCTTAACCTGCGATGTGACGGGTTCCCCACCTGGAGTAGTGACATGGCTCAAAAACGGAAAAATAGTCACTGAAGAGGAAGAAATGTCAACTTCTCACCAGTCACTATCTATTGCTATGGTAACATCATCACACAAAGGCATTTACCAGTGTATGGCAACAAATGATTATGGCGCAGCTTACGACACTGCAGAACTTAGACTTGGAGGTAATGGCGTTTGCTTATTATTATTTGTGGACGTAAACCGGTGAATGGTATGAAGATGCTAATTATAAACAGAATGAAACTGTAACCGTTTAATGCATACGTGTCCATCTGTGACTTTCGTTTATCATGTTACTGTGACATTCAGGGCCTTCGAAAACCGCAAGCCAAACTCAACTAAACTCAACCAGTCTGGAGGCAAAGCGAAGTGTACTCTTGGGCATTATGTGTGTTAACGGTACCAAACTGCCTCCAGATGGATGAGTTTGGTTGAGTTTGGATTGGTATAGTTATCGAAGGCGCCCATTGCGACGAATGTGTAGAAGTACTGAAATTAGTAAGAGAAAGGAGAATTGACTTCACCGTTTTCATTCCTTTGTATAAAGGACGACAGTACTAGTCCTTAGGTTAGCATCAGAATTAAGTTGCTCGTGAACTGTCATTAATTTCACCCAGAAAGATCTTTGAAATTCGGTATTTGGGATCGTGTCTTAACCTTTTACTGCATTAAACATTTTAAGGCCATCAGTTGAGCCACTTGATCTCTCTAGGTGGCCGTATTTGTTGTTGTTTTCGTTATTATTGTTGGGTCTCTTTGCTTCACTTGGAGATCGAGTCAGTGGGCCGATTTTCAGTTATTTGACATCGATTCGTTTTACCAGAAATTCAGTATGCGAAATCGCAACATAGCCCTTTCACTGCATTAAACATTTTAACGACATCATTTTGGACATTTGGCCTCCACAGGATGGTCCTATTTCATGTTGTTTTTGGGATTCTTCGCCCACTCCTGGGGATCGACTTTTTGCTCTCACCTAAGATCGTATCAATAAACGAATTTGTAACTTACATAGTAGGTTCGATTGCTGTTAGAGCTATAAATCGTGGCTATAATTATTGTTGTTGTGAAGATTTGTTGCTGAACGAACCAATCTAAGCCGTGCGACCCGGAAGGGGGGGGGGGGGGGAGCGTGTTTACACACCGGCCCCGTCATACTCAACGAAAATTTGTATAGTTCACCACACTAAAAATTGAGTAAGCCATTTTTTTTTGTGTGAGGAGTCCTTTTGTTAGCCCATCACCGCTACGATTTAACATAATTAACTCAGACACGACAACGAAAATATCTGCTGCGTTTTCTGCTTTGGAAATGTACGTAACAACACTTAACGAACCTAATTCTAGGTTTGCTTAATATAGTAACTATATTCTTTAAACCGCAATCGATTTATGGCAATGAAAATCTATTTAAAAAAAACCCACAAAATTCAAACACATTTATAAGGACACACCTTCTCACCATAGCTTTTGCAACATTTAAATGGGTCAGAGTGAATGTAGCAAATCTGCTTCTCACGAGGAGAAAAATAGCAAAATGAATGCCTTTGCAACATTTGCACGCGTCTGCAGTAATGTTGCAAAACGGAGCCATACAGGAAAGCCAACCGGGAGGATTGTACCTTTAAGTATTTAAGAAACCTGTCACACTGAAGAAGACTAAGAAAAACAGCCGAAATTTGTTTGTCAGCATACGAGAAAAGTTCAAATAATTCTCTCGGGATTCTAGAATAGGCACTAAAAAACCATAAAATGCTTCACCTGACAGCCCTACCCCAGAACGCGTCTACATTACTTTTATAGCTGTGCCATTGTAATGTCGTAATTAGGTCATCGTGGCTGAGTTGTGAGAGAGCTCAGCCTGGTTGCTGGAGGTTTGCGGATCTGGTCGAACCCCTGGAAAGGGAACCTTGGCAAAGTCCCCGCCAGGACTGCCGGCCAGGGTAGCGTGAGAGGCTACCATGCTCCTTCAGTTGCTATGGGAATTATTCTGGCCAATTCTGGACATTCTTTCGGCCCCTACGAAGATCGGAGGTTTCCCGGACCGAATCCCCGGGTTGGCACCTCCCTTTACCAGATATTTCTTCTTCTCTAAAAGTCTGGTAATGTTCAAAATTGAGCCGGTTCAGCCATACAAGCATTCAGTTGCTTCGGCTGACTTAAGGCTCAAAGAAATTTAAAAAAGAAATTTAAAAAATGAAAAAAAATAAAAAAAGGCTGGCAAAATTGGAAACTGAGTTGGCAAAATCGGCGTATCTTCCTTCGCGTATAATACGGGTCCCAACTAGTGCCCTTTGATACGGCTCTGGAATCAGTGAACCGACTTTTGATTTTATAGCTTTAAATGTAGGTATAACAGCGCCCAGTTCCCCTATTGTGTGCGTATTGTGTGCGTGGCGTATCTTGAGTCCTGGAAGTATTTTATGAGCGGCTACGTCTTCCTGGAGGGCGCGTCTTTTATCGACGGCCGCCATTGTTTTTGTAACCCTCTTGGATATCAACAAGGCACTCCGCTGCCAATAACGTACAATCGATTATCTATGTTCGTTCTGTAGCGAACTCAAGATAGGCCGCGCACACTTCAGGTTATTTTAATGTCAGTACTGTTGTTGTTGGTGGTGGTGGTTTTCTCTCACCTGGAGATCAAAATAAATAAAAAATTATTAATTTTTATACTCCAAACTGTATGTATTAAGAATGTGAAGGTTAATTCTTTTAAAAGTTATTTTAATGTAACTACAATAATGTTGTATTCGTTGCGTGAATTTTTTGCCCTCACATGGAATTTAGTTGATACTAAGTTATTTTGATGAGAAAAAAAACTCAAGTTCTCCCAACTGTGTTTGAACTCTCCTAATACACGAAAAGCAGTACCAGAGCGCGTAATAAGATAAACAAGAGTGTTATTTGGATAAAAGAATCCCTAATAAAAATCCTTATAATAAAATTGCATGTATAGCCACGAACCTTGGAGAAAGCAGTCAGTCTGCTGACACAACCTTAGTATTAAAATAAATATTACAATATATAAAAGGATAAAAAGTAGATATCTACACACTTGTTTATCTCAATTATCTCTCATCTTATTTATCAAATTTATTTTAAAAGTTCTATCTTGTTTTGGGGACAGTGGATCTTGTTTTGCACATATTAGTGCCATGCAGTTTACTTCTCTTATCTTGTATCCGTTCGTTTAGAGCATTTCTTTTTTTCTAAAGGCTTACATCTTTTGTTTATGTGCTTAAGCTTTTTTATTTTTAATATTATTATATAGAATTTGCTCAGCATCTACGTTCCAGTAAATGTAGCCTAGATCAGAGATTTTCAACCCCAACGTCACCCCTGTCCCAAAGTTGAAGAGCTTTTTTTTTTCAAGCAAAAGGATGTTGCTCCCCCTAGGTTCATGCTAGTGCGTATACCCCACACATAATTGTTTATTACTACAAACTACCAACCTATCCCTAGCCAATTTTACCCTAAACAGGCCTTTACCGGAGATCGAGCAACATGGTTATCAGCCCCAGCAAACGAGCCTCGATTCTGCACGGGATTTCTGTTGATGGATGACGACATACACTTTTGCGGGATTTTTTGCGACGATTCACTCTGCCTCGCGACACCCTTTAACCACCTTGGCGGCACACAAGGGTTCCCTGGCACACCGGTTGAAAAGCACTGGCCTAGATTACTGATGAATGGCAAAAACAGCTAAAAGTGTGACTCTATAATTTGTGGAGTGCACTTATTGTGTATAGGTTCTTTGTTGTAACTTTCGAGCCACTATAATGGGAAAAGACATTGTAACCTATTTGACAGTTTGATAAATCTCGGTGGCTGTCGCGCTGAAATCTGATTGTAAAATTTAGAAGGACAAGCGTGAGTCACTGTGTACAAACGACACTGTGTCATTGTACGAAAATGTTGCAAATACTGAGTACAAATTAGATAAAGGAGCAGCAACTCATTTGAAGCATGCAGGATAGAAAAGAGTTTTTTTTTGTATAATAACAATGTACCTTTTCATATGCAGAGTTTAAGATTTTAAGAGTTTAAGCTTAAGAGTTTAAGATTTATGTGTTTAAAATTTCAATAAAATGTTACGGACAGTTTTCCGGACGAAGTAGGTGCGCCTTCAGATCGCACTTGTTTAGTAGTTTCCGAAAAGTGTAAACCGATGGGGCCGAGAAAATATCGTCGCTCAACGAATTCCACGCATCGATCACACTTAAAGCGAAGAAGGATCTCCTACAGTTCAAGTTAAACCCCTGGTTAATGATCCTCAGATGGTTTCTTCGAGTTCTGGGGTTAGTGCAAACATCGAAAAAAGGTAGATCAATAGGTAGCAAACAAATGTATAATTTTATATGTAAGGATTAAGTCAGCCTTCAGGCGTCGACATTCTATAGTGTCCAAGTTTAAAGCACTTAGGCGCTGTTGATATTGTTTCTTACTAAGCCCAGGTAAATGTTTTGTAAATCTACTCTGGACCGATTCGATCTTGTCAATATCCTTCAACAGTCGTGGCGACCAGACCTGGCTAGCGTACTCCAGTAGTGGGCGTACGTAGACCTTATAAGCCCAAAGCTTTGTGTCGTAATTCCCGGACACAAAGCACCGCTGGACGATTGCAGCCCGACGATTTGCCAAAGACACAATATAATTACTGGATAATAGTAGTATACTGGATAGTATAATATTTCTCTTCTCAGTTTTTATTATCATCAATCTATTTTATAGATACCCCTCCAGAAATGGCTATTACGTTTCAAGAACAAACATTGCAGCCGGGCTTTCCCATTGCTCTGCCTTGCTCAGCCGTGGGCACTCCAACTCCAAAAATAACTTGGACTATTGATGGATTAACAGTAGATCATCCACCAAAGGATACACGACTTGAATATGGAATCTCGAGTTGGCTAAACATATCAAGGATTAGCCCTGAAGATGGGGGAATGTATGGTTGTACAGCTACGAACAAAGCCGGAACAACGTCTTTCTTTGGCAAGATCAATGTTTTGGGTAAAGTAACATTCTGTTCTGCCTACTTAAACTAATTTTAATGTGTTTTCTATGTCGATTCTTGCATTTAATTTTCGGTAATGATGAAATATTTTTGCAGGTCCTTTAACTGCGAGAAGAAACGTAAAAATTTCTGGAATTGCTGGTGGAAGCGTCATTCTTTACTGCCCTATTTATGGCTACCCAGTGCAATCAATAGCTTGGAAAAAAGGTAGTCTTATCGAAATGAAGTTACGTTGAGCAGTATTGCAATAACACTACAATAGGAAAACACTAGTGTGTACTGTTGACAAGAGTGTAGAGTCACTAGTACGTTACGCACATTAGAGAACACAGTGTGCACTAATTACACAGCTTTGTTGGAGCTGTACTCATTTTAATATGTGTAAGTCAGGATTGCAGGAGACCGAGAAATAAGAAAATATCATGTAAATCCAAAAGTAGAACTAATGAGAGTACCAGTAAAACCAAAAAGGAAGTATTAAAATCTAGTTTATTATTCCAACTGGGCGCCAATGTGAAAAGCCTGTAGCTAAAATGCAGACTGCACGTTTTTTAGTTGAAAAAGGCTGTTCAGTTGTACTTCTTTAACGTGTAATACATTTGGTAATTCACAGTGGCACTACGTTTACCACAGTATATCACGGTAGTATGTTTTTAATCAGCCCAATTTGATCATATCAAAATATTTTATCTAACAATTTGTAATCGAAGTTGATTGTACGACTGTAAGTTATAGGGTTCTTTTTTTTCCGTTGCATTTTTGAGTGCAGTACAAATACAGAATGCTATTTATTTCTAGTTATTGCATGCTTTTTGTCATAAAATGAGTTATACTTACGTTTTGCATGATCAGGTTAAAACTACAACATGCATTTCACAAAGGCACTATGCTCAGTGACTTTGTCAGAAATTTAAATTATCTTTTGGTAGAGAACCAAAAGTGAGAAAGCTAATGAACTGTTTCGTGTTAAACATTAAGGCCACTGGTGGTTTTCTTGCATAAGTGATCATGTTCCAAATGTATTTTAATCTTTCGATTTCCACGTCTCCTCAAACATAAGGTTGAAAGGCAGTCCGCTCATTGTTAACAAAAATATTGCTTTTTTTTTTACACATCTTTCCTTTCTTTCCATGTATTTGAATGGAATGCCTCCCATTCCATAAAATGTACGTCTTATACTATGTTTGTCCAAGTTACTGCATTTTACATAAACCAATAATTCAGTAATAATGATTCATAATAGATAATTACGAACAAAATTATTGTCAACATGAATTTGAGAACATTTGCATTGTACTTACTAACACAACCCCAAAAATTGATTAATTTATGGTTGTGAAGATTGAATCAAAACCCATTTATCACCTGTATGACAAAAACCACAATGCATACGAAACACGGTATTTAATTTCACAATGATAAACTCTAAAAACACTTAAAAATAAGGGTCCTATGTTCAGTGGACTGCGAGCATGGCGGTACACTGAACATAAGACCTGTTGTGCCCTTAGTTTTAAGTGTTTTTAGAGTTTATCATTGTGACCAAGGAAAACATGCGTTTGTGCTTTTTTCCGAAAATTAATACCGTGTTTCGTATGCATTGTGGTTTTTGTCATCCAGGTGACAACTGGGTTTTGATAACACAACTACAATTTCACACACGACGTGCCAAAACTGCCTGTTCTCGTTAGTCAATGGGTAATTCATTATTACGTCATGGCAAAGAGCCACTGCATATCGTTTAATTTCATCACGGTCCAAACGTGGCAGTGGTAAATGTTCGTTTTAAATTTGTCTTGTTGTTAATGAGCTAACCTAACAACTAGTTTTCTGATTTACAGATGGAGAAAATTTACCGGCCAATCACAGACAGAAAACTATTTCCCATGGTTCCCTTGAAATAAAAGATCTGCAAAAAAATAATGACGGAGGGAAGTATGATTGCATCGCTCAAAACGATAAAGGCGATTCTGCAAAATCGTCTGTGGAAATTTCTATTCAAGGTGATGTAAAATGTGAATTTTGCAATTTGTTACAAGCTGTTATACCCTTGCAACTAAATACCATGGACAAACTTGATTGATAAATCACTAATTTAATGCTCCAATTCAAACAACAAAAATACATTCAGTATTTTGCGAATTTTCGATAGGCCTAGTAGCCGAGTGGTGTTATATTTGGTCTCTCCTATCTTCTTCAGGCTTCCTTTCTTGTACTTGGTTTTGTTTTACATTGCCAAGAGTGCCTGGGTTTTTCAAAATGCGTGGAAACCGTTGCCTACTGTATTTATCGCGTGACGTCTGCATTGCACGAGAGGTGTGCCCGAACTGTTTCCTAATGAGGAACTTGGTGTTAGGGTTTGACAGCCCACAGTTTGACAGCCCACACAGTGTTGAATTGCCAGCGACTCAATTCCTCTTAAATGGAAATACTGGATGTATTTTTCGTTGTTTGACTTTGAGCATTAAATTAGTTACTCATTGATTTTGAACATCGCAGTAGAAGATGGTTCATTTTTTTGCTGAAACTTCCTTGAGTTTTGGTGTACATATTTGCCTTCATACACAGTGGTCAGAATACAATTAATCCACATTATGACTGTTACTAAGCACTTCACTTATAAACAAAATGGCTAGTTCATTAGTGTCTAGAAACAGTTTGGATATTTTAGTTGGAAACTTAAGTCTGGTTCATGCACATGTGAAGTACTGTTCATGCTCGCGCAAAGCAATCAAGCAAACTCTCGCGAGTCTGCTCACGCGTCAAAATAGCCCGGCAACCGCAATATATTTAGATCTGTCATTTCGTTTTGCTAAGGTCAGACGATGCAAACGAGCGGTGATGTCATGATGATAGAGCCGATCAGCGGTCAGGAAGGTAACATCAAATCTTAATAACCTTTTAACAAAGCTGTCGGAGAGAACCCATAAATTTAAAACAACGCCAGAAAAGACCACAATGGTACTGCAGTGCGAGAGAATGCGCATAAATCATTGAAGAGCCATAGGGCAGTGACACAACGTTGTATTATTGTATATAACTCTATGCTGGAGCCAGTAACTGGGATAGCTGCAAGGGTCACTGGAGGGGGAAAAGAAGGGCGTCTTACTGAAGGCAATGCTGTTAAGAGTGGATTTCTTAGGCCTGTAATGCGCGATTTTGTTGGCAGTTGCTGACATTTTTAAGCAAGTGGAATATTTATTTTCCAATAACAACCTAGCAGCATAAGGGATTGGAGAAAACAACATTTTTTTAAGCCTATGAAATCCGCTCTCAAAGCACTGCCTTGACTAGAAGTGCCGTTGTTTAACCCTCCATTTTAATCTAGTGCCCCTTGCAGCTATCTCTCTTGTAGCCAATATGATGTCACATGACGCTGCTCTATAGTATTGGGAAATTAAAGCTATCCTTTTGCCGACGTCATTGTGCGTCGATAGGCAGCACTGACTAACACAATGCAAATGCAAATAACAAACATAAACTAAATGGAAGTTAGAAATTTTTTCAGTGTCGTTCAGTGGATATTGGTGTAGTTTGGGTTTAATTAGGTTACATACGAGCTTTGAGAGTAGTTAAAGGTTTTGTTTTTTTAAAACATCAAGTCGTACGTTTCTGATTTCTGATTTTGCGTTCAACTAACAACCATAAGCTCTTTGCATGTCATGGCTTCTAGACGATTTGCGCATCACTAGCATTAAGAATTTATAGGGTTTGGGAGGAGAATTTGTAACTTGAGACCACTTCTGAAACGTCTTAGATCCATTCCAATTAGTTCCGTTTAAGTTTATAGATGGCGCCATGAGTTTTATGTGAAAATTTCTACTCAGTTTTCAGCCTAAAATTTTAAACTGAACTAAACAAAACTAGCTTGTAGTTAATGATTATTTCGTTTAGCTTAGTTGTAATTTAGTCTACTTTAGAGTTGGGCTGAAAAATGAGCAAAAATTACCAGATGGCACGTGTGGCGCCCTCTGAAAACTCGGACGGAACTAATGGGAAATGGATCTAAGATGTTTCAATAGGGACTTTTTAGAATAACAAATTCTCCTCCCAAACCCTATAAATTCTTGCTAGCATTCATGTGCCATCAAGCAACATTCACTCGTGCGTTTGTCTTGTGTTGCTCTATTTTCTTTCGTGTTGCATTGTTGCTTCGTGTGTGCATAAACGAGGCTTTACTTAAATATCATCATAACTATATACTTGCTCCAACTCAGTGTAATGAATAACAAACATACTGTGCATATAGAACTACTTGGCTTGGAAGAAAAACCAGTGCAGAAACTCTTGGTGAACACGATTTTTAGAAAACCTCCAAAAGTATAGTTGCGTTTAGTTTACACGCATAAAACATGAAAGAAATGGCGACATTGCCCGTAACTGTTAGCAGATTACATTTTAGCAGCAACAATGTTACAACATTTTACGTAGTCTTTGTCCTCTGGATCGTTTCACAAGTTTTTGTTTTTTTTCACTCAACCTCTCCATTCAAAAATCGTTTGGCAAAGTAAACTCGAGATTTAGTGCGATATTCAGTGACGACCGAGTCCGCAAATTATTAATTTGGTTTCATAATAAGCCAGCAAAGCTTTTTCCAAAACTTATTACCAAGACTTATTTCCAAGACTTATTTTCAAGAGTTATTACCCTGTAGGACTGAAAGTCACCGAAAAAGCCAAGCCAGTATTGAAATAAAAGGATGCAGAAAACATGTTACTTTACATTTTATGAAATCGTGTAGAATTTACTACTTTGTAATCATTGAAATTATGTAATCTGACACTCTACTTTTCATGACTTGATTACTGCATGCTGATTTATCTTTTGTTGTGAAGGATTACAGTTTCGTTGTCAGTTGAATCATGGAAGTAATGCACAAATGGATATGAATAATGCTTGATTAAATCAGTGTGGATTATTTTAATGGCATATGCATAAAACATTGGTACCAACGACGTAACAAAGTTAAAGACTGCTTGCTACCAAATTCTGAGTTGGAGGCGATTATCACCTCGTTTTCAGATAGACACAAAAATTTTCAAGAGACTTTTCAATAAAGATTGAGATAGCCCAGAAAAAAAAATGAACACCCTTTCCTTACAGTGTCACCAAAGATCACACCTTTCTTCTTTCAAGAGGATTTAGTGCGAGAAGGGATGCGGGCTCGTCTTCAGTGCGTTGTTAGTGAAGGTGACACACCGTTATCAATTCGTTGGACCAAAGATGGGCATCCTTTGCCTTCTAACCTGGGAATTGTCGCAAGAGATTTAGATGAATTTTCCAGCATTCTCACCATTTCTTTTGTGGGCCCACAACATAATGGATACTACACGTGTTCTGCTTCAAATGCTGCGGGCATAACTTCTCATACTGCCATCCTTGCTGTAAATGGTAATAATTATGTTTGTTTGGTTTTGCATTACAGTTTTACCAAAGATAATACCCTTCGTTTTTCAAGACGATCAATTCTTCAAGGGTATGCGAGCACACATAATTTGTGCTGTTAGCCAGGGCGATTTGCCCTTGCGATTCCTTTGGCTAAAAGACGGTCGACCGATTCCTTCAACTCTGGGGGTCTTTACCCGCGATATTGATGGCCATGCAAACTCCTTAAGCATCGAAAGTGTTTCCTCCAGCCATACCGGAAACTACACTTGTAAAATCGGCAATAAAGCGGGGACAGTCTCACACACTGCACAGCTCTTAGTTTACGGTAATTACAAACGTAATTCATAGTAACAGTGAAAATTTTCTATAAAACGAATAAAAAATTGGCAAATTCGACCGTGTTATTGTTTACTAATGCAAATTAAGGTGTGACTAAAATTTACTATTGCAGTAGATCTGTGGCCCATCCCAGTTCTAGTATACAAATTGCAGCCTGTGGAAAATAAATTGCCTGGAATCATATGATTATTTTTTTTAACTGCTTCTGTTTAGAGAGTTTTCTCTGGTTGCAGTAGACAGACACAAATAGAGAAAGATGGTGAGATATACATATAGAGAAAATACAAAAAGAAAACGAGACATATGGAATGCAAACTCTAAAACTCAGAATTAATATTCTAATGCTTTTGCCAGAATTAATATTCTAATGATTTTGCATTACAGGAAGTAAGGTAATGCACTAACTATTCTTTATGAGCTTAGAAGTAATTGTATCACGTAATAATAGAAACTAATTATCTGAAGACACAAAAATAAATAAATAAAAACACAAATGGCTGTAAACAATACATTTATTTATCAAAAGGCTAAGTTGGTTAATATTTTGTTTTCTAGTTCTATAGTACAAGTTTGTATCTCGCAAATCTTGAATGCACCTTATACACATATCGCATTCCTAACAATACGATGAATATTACCCTGACATAGTGGCACTTGGTCACAGTAAAAACAGTTTCAGTCCACATGAAGTTAAAACTTGTGGAAATGGAAGTTGTTAGCGACATGCCTCTTTTATAAAGGCATACTCCTTGCATGAAATATGCATTTCTTGCAAAGCTGTCAATGGACATGAGAATCCCCACATCAAATTTAAATAAAGTCCGCGAGATCAATTATAGTGCTTCAGTACATTGCCTTTCCTCCTGTTAATCAATACACTTTTTGCTCAACGCCCATATGGACCGAGTTCTTCACTATGTAAGTGACGGGATATTAATTTCTTAATGCAACACTAATATTTTGGCGAATGATGGTTTCCTTTACGTTTTAATAGTTTTAAATCTCTGAGGGGCAGAGTTGCAAAGAACAACATTTTAGCTTTGAACCAATTATTATCAGCTTAAAAACTATGAATAGTTTCTAAAGTCACGTTGTAAAGCTTTAAGAGGTCTAGCTCTAGTGCATCTTATTGAAAAAAAAGAGAGAGCAAACAAATTACGAAATGATAAAAAGAATATATGGTGCAAAATAGCACAAAACGTAGAAGGGACTTGACCTTGCTAAATTACCAACAATAGCTAGAAAACAAGCTATTTGATACTTCCTCAATACCAAATTAAAAAAAAATCTTGTAACGGATTTCGTGGTGATAAGTAAACATGCTGCTACCAATTATAGACGAACGTAACTGGACTGACTGACTGCACCTGCCACAAAGCAGTCCTGCAACCACATTTGGGTTGCCGGATGATTTCAGTTGTACTTTTTACGTTTAATGGCGGTAGCCACAATCCACCTGCCAGCAGAAAGAGCATAATTATTTTCAAAAATTTCTGTTTGTATAAGCAGGGTTCGTTTTATATTGTTTGAACAAAAACAGTGTGGTTGTATATACCAAGAAAGTCATTTCGTCAACGTATCTGTTATGCTAATTGTTCAAATACAAAATCATGTGATGAAAAGCTGTGACTTGCCACTCAGAGAAATAAAATGTATGAAAAACAATAACGGCCGAACCAGAGCATAAGGAAAGTTTCGGAGGTGTGGGCATTCTTGCGCAATAATGCCTGCATAGGGTAACCATGGAGTATGTGATACCGACTCCCCTAACGTGTCAATGTAAGGCCACACCATGACTGGGCAAGTGTAAGAGGTGTGTTTTTGTAGCCACACCTTGCAGTGACATTTGAGAATTTTTTTACCTCTGTCTCTATCTATTCCACTACATTTAAAACAATACAAAACTATGCAGTAAACTGGAATAGAGCCTAATTGTAGAAAGAGAACATTTACTGCACTAGTATTAAGAATTTATTATTTTCCTGCTGTTGGTGTATGACGTTAAGAAAAATAAGTTATAAATTTAACTTGCTGTTAACTTCCAGTTGCTCCGAAGATCAGTCCGTTTTTCTTTCAAGAAGCAAATAGCGTGGAAGGGTCCTTTGCAAGAGTAACTTGCCTAGTGTATCAAGGAGATTTGCCTATCCAAACGCATTGGTTAAAAGACGAAATGGCCCTGGTATCGGGAGATGGTGTTGATGTAAAACGGATAGATGACTACTCTTCCATGGTCACATTGGCAAATGTACAATATAAAGATGAGGGAAACTACACTTGCCTTGTCAGTAACTCTGCTGCTTCGACACGTCACACTGCTCAGCTTCTTGTGCGTGGTAAACTACTTTCTATTTACTACCAATAAATTCCTTTTTGCCTATTTATAGTTCCACCGAAAATTGTGCCATTTGCCTTTCAACACGACCACCTGCACGAAGGCATGCTGGTGCGCGTATCATGCGTGGTCGGTCGAGGAGATCTACCCCTTACCATCTCTTGGCTGAAAGACGGGATGCCAATTCCAAGTTCTCTTCCAGTAACAATTAGGGATTTTGATGAATACTCAAGTGTTCTTTCCATTGACCCTGTTACGGTGTCCCACAATGGGAATTACACGTGTCTTGTACAAAACCATGCTGGCATTGCAAGTCACATGTCTAGCTTGCTAGTTAATGGTAATTTTTTTGTCTCCTTATTGCTTAACACATTATTATGATCTTTTGGGAACGTCAAACTAATGTTTCGGCATAAGGTCTAAGTTTAGTGTCACTAATTCAAGGTTTGTACAATTAAAGGAAGATGAGGCCATTTTCAGTCTAGGTATTTATGGAAACAATTCCATGCTGATAGGCAGTGATGTACCTCCTTGTAGGACCTAATGGCTCTGTTAGCGTGCGTGCTGCAATACAGATATCTATTCGTCGATGTTTCAGTAATTTCAGCCTTTATTTAAATCCACTTGCCTAAACTGTCATCTGTTTCGAACATAATGATACATTCAAACTGCCAATAGTAGTTACATAAATATTTGCATTTTATTAACGTATAAAACTTGCCCCTGAAAAAAAACTTGCTCTTAGACTAATGCATGCAGACTGTTAAAACGTAAATGGAACTGTTTCCTTTCGTTCTTCCACATATATATAAAATAACTCACAACCATATTTCATCTACTTCGATTCAGCTAATGGTTTAGTAGTAAGAAATTATTATTTAATGTGCAGTCCCATGCAAAGCATGTTTCGTAGACTATAATGTACAGTACTATATTTCTCTTTTCCCTTTTTTGGTTTCGTTTTCATAATTTGCGGTTTTGTGCATGGATTTTACAATTATTTAATTTATTGTTTTTCTCCGTTATTTTTTATTCTACTTAAAATTCTCTGCGTATCAAAATGTTCGTCGTTTGCATTTTCTCATTGCACTTTGGTGATTACCGTATTTAATTTAATTACAGTCACACAAATCACACAACAGAGGAGACAGTTTTGTTAAATTTGCAGACGTTTTTCGGTGAAAACTTTACGTAAATCCATATTTTATGTGCAAATCTTATATCTGGCAGAGATACGCCTCTACCCACACTGCCAACCCCACCAGAACATCCCAGACCACTTTCATATCAGTCGATCATGATTTTCAAAAGCATTATTTTTTTGTGAATATGTGCTACTTCGCCAATTGCAGTACATAAGAAAAGTTGTATACAACTAAGAAATCTCCTTTTGTGATCTGGTGCTGATTTGCAATTTAAATTATTTATTCTGTTGGTTTCATTCATAAATTAAAACTAGTCGTTAGGTTTACACTTTGTTAACCCTTTTTTAGTACCACCTCACTGGCAGATGAAGCCACAGGACCAAGAAGCAACCAAAGGCCAACCGTTAACTGTTAATTGTCAAGCAGATGGCTTTCCAAAACCGAAGATTTATTGGAAAAAAGTAACAGGTAACAGTTAACAGTATACGTTTGTGTAGAGTAAACTCACCGAAGTCCGGGACAGAACTAATTCCAAGACGTTGAATGTATTTGCTAACAAATAATAAACCATTCAATTTTTATAATATTCAAGCCTTCTGTCAGCTACAGCACTACTCTAATTCTAAAATTAATGTTAGCTCTTTAGTGCAATCTGTTTGTTTATTGACCTTAAACGCCTCAACGCTGTGTGCCCTATGTATTAAACTAACATAAAACTAACTAAAACCATTTACACAGAGAAACCAAACCTAACAAAACACATTGGTAATACAACAACCTATAAGATGTGTTTTGAAACAATTGTTAATTTCTGATATGAACTCGTTCATTATGTATTAAATTTGAGCATGTTCATAAAATGACAATATAGGAATCGTAAACTGTTATTTATTGTAACTTACAGGAGACTACACTGATCAGGTGCTACAAACTCCTTCTAATTCCTTATTCATAAACTGTTTGCCACTCAAGCTAACAATGAAACAGGCTGTTTCTGCTGCCTTTCTTAAGGTTATGTTTTGATTAAAACATTTTGTAAATGAAGCAAGCAGTCTTCATTAAAGATTGGCCTTGTGAGGATAAACAATACACTAGTCTGAAAAAGAAAGAAAAGACTACTGCCCCGACTGGGACTCGAACCCAGGACATCCCGTTTACTAGCCGGGCGCTCTAACCACTGCGCCTTTATGCAGACTGCTTGCTTCATTTACCCTTTACCTTGTGATTTCTTTCTTTATTTAAAACATTTTGGTTATGATGTCTCATTAAAGCAAGTAAGCTAAATAAATAGACTTAAATCGCTGTAAACAATTTAAGGGAAATTAGAAATAAATAAGCCATCAGCGAAAATCATACACCAGCAACATAAGTGTATAAAGGAGACTTACTGAACTTATTCAAGTGTGTGATTTTTGCTAATGCCTTATTTCCGATTTTCCTTTAAAGTAAGCTAGCGATTTTATTAAACTAATTGTGAATTACGTGGATGGCTAATTTCTCATCATTGTCATCAGAAAGTACTATTCTAGAAATTTAGCACTTGTGGCTGCCTGCAAAAAAATCATAGGAGTTAAATTACCGTTATCAGAAAAGCAGTTATTTTCTGTTGCTTCAAAGGAGGAACAAAGAGGCAACTAAAACTTAAACGCATTTAATTAAACGCACTATGTGATTTATCGGCAATGAACTTTTATTAATGTTGTGTTAATGCCTCGATTTTTTACATTTACAAGTTATCGATTCTGTTTACTGGTGCGCTCTTGCTTCTAATCCCAAAAGTCAACCGCAATTTAAATTATTCATTTACTGTTTCACACACATGTTTACGTACTTTCTTACTGTAGGACTTACTGTAGAAGATAAACAAGAAATAATATCCGACGACAGTGGCATTGAACTGCTTCACAATGGCTCAATCTATTTTAAGAAGATTTCACTGCAACACCAAGGGTTCTATTTTTGTTATGCCTCAAACGGCGTTGGTGGCGACATCAGTAAAGCTATTTTTGTTAAAGTTAAAGGTAATCCTAATATGTTTTTAAGATGCATTGATAACCACGTTGTTGTATAAATTACTTTAAAGAATCTTTGAAATTATTAGCACTTTTTAAAATTTAGACAGAAAGGTGTAAAAATACTGTAATATTGGATTTTTGCTGCAAAAACTGTAGTGAACAACTAAACCACAAGGTCGCTGTTCGACTTCAAGGGTTTGTTGTGTGAACGGTAAAAAAAAGACCTAGCTGACACAGACTTCTCTTGATGTGCATTTAATTAAAAACTCATAATTTTCGAGCACTCCTGTTCTTCCGTGGAGTGCTATAAACTAATACATACAATTCATAAGTTTCATATGAGAAAATATTTAAAAACGATACCTAACCAGGTCATGTCAACTAGCAATCAAATCATCATCATGGGTATTATATTCAAATAATTGTTCCCCAAGTCATTCCATTATTGTGAACATTAATCACAAGGTAAGGTATAGACGAAGAAAACAGCCACATTGTTAGAAAAAAACCTGAGAAAAAGAAACGGATGGTCAAATATTTTTTTTTCTTTCTTGCACAGGTTATTGCATTCTCACAAGGCCAGTCGAGAATGGTGGCTGGTGCCTCACATAAAACTATAAATTTTCCTAGTTCTGAAACTCTTTTAACCTGTAGGCAACATATCGTCAGATATGTTACAAAACTTGATCTATAACTCATATTTGTAACCATTAATTTGTCGATACATTAAATAGCGTGCACAAAAATGGCTATGTTGGAGGTTATTGGGCTTTTCCCCTATCTGCATTTAAAAAATAAGCAAAAAAATGTAGTACAGTGACTCGCATACAACTTGGGTATCATTTTTAGCCTTTTTCTAAAATTTGTTGATGAAATGAGGAAAACTGCATATACCTTCCAAATATGAACTCTTCATGAGTGTTTTGTGCTATAAACAACCTGAAAATACTCACTTTTATCTCCTAGAATATTAATAGTTAACTATATCGACACTAAACATAAAGCCTCCAAGGCAGGATTCAGAATGCAGGATATGACAATGGACATAAAATTGTCCACTCACTCGAGGACAACACTTTGTTTGCTTGCCTAACATCAGGGACACCCACAGGTCTATAGCTAGACCGTAAACATTTAGCTTTGTAGGACCCATCCTACCAACCCATCCTACTAGGGGGTTAAGGGAGAACTGTTATTAAGTTTGCCCAGCAATGTCCAGGGCAGAGCACTGTAAGCTAAACGGTTATAATAATACTTAATGCATTTTTTTTATTGCTGAAGGCATGGTGATTAAAAGAGTCAAGTGCACTTGTACTGCCTTATGTTGCCTTGTACTGCCTTGTACGGGTGCAGAGTGCTGTATGTAGGAGGGACCGCCAATGGGAGGGGGTGGGGGAATTGAGGCTTAATGGCACATGGACAGCTAGGTCATTAGTGGCCACTATGCCACGCAATGAGAGCGCCCTATTTAGGAGGGGCCGTGCCCGTGCAAGGCATGCGGTGTACCCTCCCTAACATAGTATTCCTTGTTTTTTTTATACAAACTTAATAAGTTACTCAATAACAAACAAAAAACAACAACAACAAAAAAAAGTTGCTAGAAGTGTAATTTCAGATAGCATATCAGTATTACGTAATTATTTTTTTGATGTACTTACATTACGGAGTAACATTTGCATGTAAAATTGGTTAAAGGAAAGCTAAACCATTCCATCTTAAATTTCACTATCGTTAGTTAAGTACGAAAAAAACAAGATGCAAGTTGCGCAAAGTTCCCAACATTCGTATTAATTACGCAATAGTTAATTTAGAATCTAAGTTTGATGTTTCCACGGCGCGAGACAGCGGAACGTGATCTCCTCGCATGGTACTGACGTCACACATCATCACCTTGGACCTTGGAGGAATGACGTCATCGCAGCACACTAGCGAGTGCGCGCCGGCTTGTGCTTATCTCTGTAATGTGTGGTGCAGTGGCAACCCGGACCACTGCACTGTGACTGAGGTTGGCGCTAATGACCACGCTGTCGACGCGCCATTAAGCCTCATTCCCCCCCCCCTTGTGCTTCTAACATGGCGGCTGCGAGACTGAACCGCTCTGATCATAGCAGCGCGAACTAAAACTCAATCTCTGCGTGATTCATTAAATTAAAGTATTCAAGAAAGTAGCTACCGTGAATATTACCACTACAAAGACATCGCGGATAAGCGATTGGACAGTGTCCACTTGTTGCTCGCGGGGAGGGAGAACTAGTTCAGGGGGCGTGCCCTTCATTTGAAAAGAATCTGTGCTGCCGTTCTTCATAGCTGCAGTGAGGAATGTGAGAACCGAGCGCGATCTTGCCAGAGCTTGTTGGGCGCATGCGCCAAGGGGTGATGAAGTGTGACGTCACACGAACGAGACTTGGCTGTGCTGACTGCACGAACGAAGCAATCGTCTGCTAGAATGCAAATTTAGACACGTTACTACGTAATAACTATAAAGCCTGAGTGGTTTTAGTACCTCTCACATGTTTTTAAAGTGTCTTAATTAACGATACTGAAATTTAGGTTGGGAGGGTTTAGCTTTACTTTAAATGGTTAACAAACATATATTTTTTGTAATATAATCTTTATGGAAAGCATGTAGAACTACATTATTGTATTCTTTTTGTAGTGTTAAATAAGTGCTGATGCAAACCTATTTACGTTGCCTTTTGGACATATGTCAGATTGCCTAAGCGGGGAATTGAACCCACGACCTTTGAAATCAGAGGTCCTACCGCTGAGCCATACTGCGCTGAGCCATACTGACATGGCCCAAGTCTTACCAGTATGGCCGTGTCAGTATGGCTCAGCAGTAGGACCTTGGCCTTTAATTCCAAAGGTCGTGTGTTCGATCCCCACTCAGGCAGTCTGACCTATAAGTCCAAAAGGCAACGTAAATAGGTTTGTATCTATATTTATGTAACCCATCTTTGAGCCACTGGCTTTTCCGTCCTGTATAACTTTTTGTAATATAATATTTAAAATATGTTTTGTAAGTTTTTCAGTTTCTATGCATGATCACATTGAATTACATTCTCCAACAGCTGTGATAAAAAGGGTTTCAATTTTTCCCATTTAGCTCCTGTTTATTTCACCAATTTGCAAAAGAACCAATCTTCACACATTGGAGGAACAGCTTTACTTGAATGTGAAGCAAAAGGAGATCAACCAATCACTTTTAAATGGATGCTCAATTATACAATCTTAATTCAGTCAAAAGAACGGTAAGAATAGGTGCAAGTAATTAAAAATTAATAATGTCTAAAGTGTGAGCGGCCTGGCCTATCTTGAGTTGGCTGCAGAACGAAGACAGATAATCGATTGTACGTTTTTGGTAGCAGAGTGCCTTGTTGATATCCAAAATGGTTACAAAAACAATGGCGGCCGTTGATTAAAGCCGCTCCCTCCAGGAAAACGTAGCCGCTCATAAAATACTTTCAGGACTCAAGATACACTGCGGACACAATAGTGCTAATAGAAATTAAACACAATATTTGATAGTTTTGTCTGGGGTTGATGGACGAGTGTGTTTATGCATTTTAATATGACCTTTACGTTTTTGTAACGAAATATTATATGAATTTCTCTTGAAATATAAAAAAAAAAATTGTAGGACTTGAAAATTGGTTATATCGTTCAATTTCACTTTAGGTTTGGTTAATGTAGCAGTAGAAAGGTGGTAGGATAAAGCTTGTTTTAGTTTGGTTTAGAGTTATGACGAAATTAGCTTTCTAGTTTAGTCTACGTGGTAACGGTGTAATAGATGATCCTGGGTACCACTATCTAGTTACCTTTATGCAGTTATTTAGGTGCTGGTCATTGCTGGTCAGAACATTGCTTTGTTTTTAAACATATAGTTACGAATAATGAAGAGTTTATCGAAGTAGCTGTAATATACCGTCGCACAATTTTATTGTCTTCCAGACACACGATAACACAAAATAAAAGTGGCGAAGACAGCTCAAGCATCCAGCTTACCATAGAAAAAGTAACAAAAACAGACGAAGGAACTTACTTTTGCATTGCTGAAAACACCTACGGCAGTGCGTCGTTACAGATACACTTTTTTGTTCGAGGTACTGATAACTAATTTTTTGTTTTCTCTAATTTTTTTGGTAATATCTACGTAAATTATATAAAACCCTAACTTGACAGCTGGCCACCGAAACTGCCATTGCTATCGACAAGTTGGGTGCACGGGAATGCTGCTACTTGACAATTTAGGTGCACGAGAAACATGCAACCCCATTATCAACCAACGAAATATTGTTTCTTAGTTATCTGCGGCATTACAGTGCTGGAAACACCGGTTCTTGTCAGATCCCCGAAGTTAAGCAGCATTGGGCTGGATTGATACTTGGGTGGGCGACCGCCTGGGAATCTTAGGGCTTCGGGCAGATGACCAGGAGTGGTTAACGCTCGTTAAACCCTTTGAAACCCTTTGAACAAAAATGAACAATAACAAACGACAGCAAATGGGCAAAAAAAGTAGTTATTCAGTGCCTGGCTGCAACAATGCACTGAATGGAATTACATTCCCATCTTCCTGTTTGTTTACTTTGTAAAAAAAATACAGCTTGATTGCGTACAT
Source organism: Lithobius niger (assembly GCA_023313725.1). Lineage (NCBI taxonomy): Eukaryota > Metazoa > Arthropoda > Chilopoda > Lithobiomorpha > Lithobiidae > Lithobius > Lithobius niger. The sequence continues at coordinate 38,302 of JAHWFP010034105.1, read as the reverse complement.
TTACGCCAACCTTGGCCTGAACGACTGAAAGGGAATGCGCTGAATGCGCTGAAATCAGTGTTTGTTTAACAGTGTGTGCCCAAAAGTGCTTGAAGAAACTAAGTTTGATGAAGCATGAACATACCCATGAGCGACCTAACCGTACCAATGTTTCAAACGGTGCCTCCAGCACCACCCGTGCATAGCACGGTTTAGCTAGTTCACTAATATCGCACTTGATGTAAAGTTGGTGCAACTGTTCATCTGTATATGAGGGTACTACGTTCTATTTAACTAGTTCTTCTACTAACAACCAATGATGAAAACCTACTTCTTGGTATAGGATTTCATTATTGGTTTTTAGTCAAAGACCGACAATGAAAGCACCTTACATGAAAAGCAAGCAGCTTACCAAAGTGTGTGCCATTACATTAAATTAAATAAACTAAACAAAACAGTCGACACTAAAAGTAAATATGTGGGCAAATCAAAGATTGTTAAATGGGATTTCTTATACGCTAGTACATCGGCTTTGAGGGAGTATGTAGCGTTCATTCAATATCCCTTTATCCCATTACTAGGAGCACGTTAGTTTAATTTTGAGGGCGTAGTGTTCTTCATAAGGCGTTGCTTGGCTATCCTAACGTTTCATAACGCCTCCGTAATCTTTCGAATGTATTCCTTGATTTCACCAGAACCACCAAAAGCACCAAAAATAATTAGTATTCAAACTGTGGAAAGTCGATCGGTTGAAATATCCTGGACGTCCATTTTTGATGAAAGTGTTGAACGGTACGTTATTGACTACAAACGAAAGCAAGGTACGTGTAGTTTCTATGCATTTGTTCTGTTTTGACCAAAGTGATTTTGTCAACATACTAAGCAACTTTGTTGCGGTAGATTCTTGGGTTTCCCGTTCTATAACACTAACTGTGCCAGCAACAAGCCGCACTGTTCACATTCAAGATTTGAATCCAGCAACTATATACGAATTTCGAATTGCTGCAGAAAATGATGTCGGTCTCAGTGATTACAGCAATATTTTCAACGTATCTTTAGGAGAAGAAGGTAATGAAAAAAAAATCTATGTAACTAACATCGTACGATCTGTTTGTTTGTTTGTTTGTGTGTCGCCAGATCATCGAGATTCCCACTCCTTACATAATCTTACGTCTTTTGTTTGTTTGTCTGTATGCAGTGGGAATCAAGATACACTTAATCCTTTGTTTTGTGTTTCCAACTGACTGAATTGTCTGTGTAAGTAATAATTCAAACCGTATTTTCAACAAAGATGCACAGTACTGATGACGTCATATGTTTTTCCAGTCACAATATTTTCATGCAAACGGGGTCTAGGCTTCTGCATCTCTTATCCCTGGCTCTAACTAAATCTAATGAAAGCTTCGGCGATTGCTAACGGGAAATCACATGTATGTGCGTGTGTGAATGTCAGCAGTAGGAATCTCGATAATCCTTTTTTTTATTGACCGGCCATATAAGGGGGGCAGTCCTAGTTCTGTTTACGTATAACACCAACGGATAATAGGAATTGACGAATTTATTTATTTATTTTGTTTATTTATGAAATAAATATGTGTTATATTACGTATACTGAAGAAGCATCGGCTTAAGGATTGTAAATTGTTGTGAAATAAATTGTATGTATATGAAAATGCCAGAAGTCCAGCTGAACTGCTATATTGTATCAGGGGTTGGCAACTGTACTAGATACAATGCATTATAAACCTTCGTAATCTGCCTTCCATCCAACGCTTGGCCGGAATCAACAACGCAACATGGCGCCAGCCAACTTCCGGTTCTTGTCTGAATGATAGCTGATGAGATTGGCCAAAGGCCAATCCTACAATATATTTATTTATTTATTTTATTTACAAAATTATTGTAACCTCCTATAAAAAGCATAACAGCAATTTCAGATTAAAACAACAATTTTGCGATTCTCATTCAGGCAAGAAAAATATGGCGGCACCTCTTAATGTACCTCTTTCACGCCTGTCTCATCTCTGCTCTCGCCTGAATGAGATTCGTGAAATAGTTGTTTTAATTTGAAATTCCTGTCATGCTCTTTGTAGGGGGTTACAATAATTTTGTAATTAAAATAAATAAAAATATTGTAGGATTACCATATTGCGGTTTGTATAATATAATATTATATTATATCGTTCTAGAATACACGTCCCATAATTCATCATTTCTGTCGTAATTGTGCTTTTCAGGTAATTATGTATTGAGCAGATTACCAAAAATGTGAAAACACCGTATATCTTTAAAATGATGCAAAAATCAATTTCTAAAATCGAACAGCTATTGGAAAATTAGTGCACACTTTTTTTCTACGCCAGGATAAATTTGCAAAGAGTATCACAGTGTAACTGTAGCCATGCGTGTTTTTCCCTACTCGTCGGACTTGTGCTTCTCGAACATTGTGTACCCCATGCCAATCATTATGGCGGCTGCCACCCCATAATCTCAAACCTGAGGTATTGATGATGGCTTCACCTTAAGCCGTGAATCTGCTAGTCCGGTAAACGCAGTTTACCATATATCGTCCTAAATTATATACCACAACCCTCGTTTAATCTCTAAATAATAATTAGATGACCTAGGGACAGTACCTAGTATATTGCCGGTTTTATAGAGCATTATTGTGATTTCACATTTGCATTAAAATACTGTGATTTCACATTAGCAGTCGCCCAAGCTTTCATTAGATTTAGTTAGATCAAGGGTTAAGAGACAAAGAGGCCTAGATCCCGTTTGCGTGTAAATATTGTGACGACATCAGTACTGTGTCTCTTTGTTGAAAACATAGTTAGAATCACTACTTATACAGACAATTCTATTTGAAAGACATACAAACAAACGGACG
>JAHWFP010034105.1:8213-35423 GCA_023313725.1 Lithobius niger | reverse complement strand
CAAACAAACAAATATTACGATCTTAGTTATATAGATTTCCAATTATCAGCGTATAGCATGAAAAAGAATTCTTTCCAATACACTTTTACGTGTTTTTCCCTAAATAAGGCCAATCTATATAAGTAAGATAATAATATTTGTTTGTTTGTGTGTCGCCAGATCACCGAGATTCCCACTACTAATTCTATTCTGTAATTGTCCGCAATGGGAAGCACACATTGGCATACAGAACTGATTTGTCTGTATAAGTAATATAACACATATTTTTTTTTTTTAATCGTGGTTTGCGCCATGTCATAACATGCAAGTAGATCAAACAGGATGGAAAACCCAATCGGCTCGATAGTGATATTATTTATTCAAGCAGATTTGTGATTGGTATATTATTGCATGGAGTGAGCCACGATTTTCATAAACTGAGTTACGTTATTTACAATGAAGAAGAACTTGATTTTAGACTGGACAATTTTGTAAAATATGTTGTACGTAGATGATGAAATTGTAAGAGTGGAGTTGGGCAGATCTATCAATTGTTATTTAAGCTCGTCTGCACCTTATAATTATATATCCCTTAAAGTTTTAATTTTTTTTTCACTTTGTAATTATCAAAGAAACAAAGATGTAGTTTTTGTGTTTACAAATCTGTTAAACTACGAAAATAGAAAATAAAATGCAAACTTAGCTCGTTGTAAGGAGACGTAAGCAAATATTTATTCTAATAATTTTTTGTCCTGTCTCTTTTTTTTGTTGGCCAAAGTAATATCACAAAAACGAATTTGAGTGTTTTTGACCATCAAGAATGTAGCGTAATCATAAAAAAAGGTAAATGTTAATGGAAGTAGATCTCGAATATTTATACGTTTAGTAAGTTGAAAAATTACAAAGAAAAAACGCCTTTATCTTTTGATATAATATGTCTAATTTTGTTGTGTTTGTCAACTGCTTCTTAGTTTGGATACACAGTGAATATTAAGTTCTAACACTTATCAAAAACATGATTTGTGAAAAAACTGAACAAATCTATTTGATGCTGTTTGGTTTCTAGCTCCTGAAGGGTCTCCTCAGCAAGTTGAAGTAGAAGCAGTCGATCCTCAAACTTTGCGGGTATCGTGGAAGGTACGCTAAATCTAGGAAGTCCTCGTGTCTCCTGCATTATTTTCACATTCAACAAAATCTAACATTACCACTGTTGGAAGACGGATACCAAACAGGCTAGGTTAATTAAATAAATTACAGACACAAACGTATTCCTGTTGCTTTTCTTGTACTTAAATGTTCGACAGCTTGACTGGGGAATTAACCCACCTTTGAAATCAATGGCTGGTGCTCCATTGCTCAGCCACACTACTTATAAAAAAAAAACCTATTTGATGGCATGGCTAAGTCCACAAGCCCAAGATAAAACGTTTGCGTCTGTATTTATCCAATTACGACAGGTCATTTGGTTTTACCTGGATTCCATGCATTGGGTTCCTTTCGTTTAGTTGGTGGAAGTGCAACAAGAAGCCCCTTCCCCCATTGGGGGTCAGAAAGTGTTTACATGCCTGCTAAATGCTGTGTATGGTTCTTTCTGTGGCAAAATGTTTTAAACATTATGCACTTTTTACCAGAAGAGCCTACACCCTCTTATTTTTGTTTATTGCAGAATTCCAAAACTTTGATCTTTCCAAGTTGTAAAAGGTTGTAAAAGGTTTTAAATGTATTTATAAAAAAAAAAAAACATGGCCTCAATGAGCTGATAGTACATTGTAGGAAGTGATAGGGTTGGGAACGGTCATAATTGATAGTGACAACGATATTGTTGCAGGTCGTTTTCTTATTGCTTTGGGTTTTTAACTGTTGTTAAAACTGTTATTGAGCAACAGGTTTTAGAGTAGTTTTTTTTCTTCCCTTGCACGAGAAGACACATTTTTACTTTTCGTCATGAATTAAATTTGGTACAGGTTAGGCTTTTTGGTATATTTTTACCTGCGTAAAATACTGGTAAAGTATGTGATTCCCACGCTGGGAATTACATGGAATGTAAAAGTTTGACCATTTGCTTAGAATTGCTTGTTAGGTGGTGCTAGAGGAAGGTGGTGGGGGGGGGGGGGTAGACAATTCGGCAGGCCGCTTTATTGGTTGCCAATGGGAAAATGGCTACCAGAAAACAGCTTTTTTTTTTTAATTTATCCTAAGAACAGTAACGCATAGAGGCAACGGTAAAGCGGGAAACTCAGAATAAAACTATTACATAACAGTGTTGTGGACAGTGTGATAAACATATATTACCCATACTATATACACTACATTCGAGTTTGTATCGATGTATCTAGTATACATAAACAAATTATGTTTGAAGCGGTTGAAAGGTGTGGTTAATACCTTTCAAATTCTTTAAATCACATTCATGTATCTATATCAGGTTCAAATTTACAGACTCAAATTTTGTTGAAACTCAAATTTTTAGAAAATTTATTAAAAAATTATGCTGCTGCTTCAAATCTGCTCAACAATATAACCGTTGATGATAGCATCTGTGGTGCTTTGATTGTAAGACCAGCCATCCAAGAAAACGTGATACTGTACAAATGTAATACTACAACATACACATTCACTACAGACCCACATGTGTACTGCACACGCACTATTACGTGTGTTCCTGTAAATTTAGTCCAAATGTCGGCACACGAGTGTGATTTAAACCTTTTAGTACGCGAGAGTTTAATATTTTGTAACACGCTATTTACGAATAGCAGGGCGCACCTTGTGTGAACGCACATGGTACACCTTGCAGTTACATAAGCTGCTTGGCGTCCTGTCAACTTCCGTCTACACCGGAACTTGGCCGAACGCCAACAGCCGGGAACGAGGCTACTCTATTGTTCAAACCAGTTGGAGCCGGCTCCAACCTGCTAGCGGTTACGCAACGTAATGCCTCAGGCGACTTCTATTGTTCTGGCCCACGCATAAATACGAGGGCCTGGACCATGGGAAGCACTTGGTGTGGGGCAGACGACTCGAAAGGTTGTCTCCCTGGACTCTGCTAGGATTAGACCAAGCTGCAACTTGTGTTTAATGCCTAATATGTGTTCTCAGTGCATAGTCCCCTAGCTATGCAGTAAGGAGTAAATTGGGTTTAAGATTATTCTTGGATTCAATCGTCTACTCCCTGAGTACGTCACAATTTGATAAAATCAAAACTGATGGGAATACGTTTTTGTGCAAAATCTTAGTCTGAAACATTTGCGCTATTCTAAGTTTTTCAGTTGTAAGTACGAGCATGCGTACAAACATTCGGATTCACGCATGGCCTCAATTATACTTTAGAATGGCCTATTAAATATTTCTGAGCACGGGCAAGAGTTTGAAAGAAAGTTTCATTGCCATTAACCATTCATTTTTGTGGCTTTATGTTTCCATCGATTTTAAAATTTACAGCGTACAAAAATAAAGGAACTGCTTTCATTTTATTTTACAGATTCGAACAGCCCATTCGCCTTGTAAAAACAGCTGCGATGAGTGTGCCTCAGTTTCCCTCAGAGACAATCATCACCGTTTAATAGAATTCCAGATTTTAATTTATTAAATAGCACTATTTACAAGAACAATGTTTATTAAAAACTCATACTGCTCCTTCAAATCTGTGCAATAATTTAACCCCTGATGACAGCATTTAAGGTGATTTGATAATAAGGCCACCCACCCAAGAAAACGCGATACAAACATGTTCTTCGTTTGTTACAGCTAGGTATAAAAGTGGCTGAGTTTAACGACTATCGCATTATTACACATTGCAAATAAAATGAGGTTTAAATAAGCGGTGCATGCTGTTAATGGGTGTTTACCGTACATAGATAAATAAGTCAAATGTATTTGCAGCAGCAGTGGCATAAATAGGCATGTCAGTATTTTGAGGCAGGGGTGACTTTTTGAGTTCAGGCAGCAGTTCTAAAAACCAAACTTTAAACAGTAAAAATGTCTTGTTTAACGTGAATCTAAGCTTTCATACCAAAGACTCATTTTTTCGAACACAATACTCGTGGAAGGGTACACACTATAAATTCCTGTCATTTTGTTACGAGTAAACAACTTGTTAATGTAGAATTGGTTAATGTTAATGACACAGTTAAAAGTAGGTTTTCACTACGGATTTCAGAATATCTAAACATCGAAAGGCATTATATGGGTGCTTTTTATGAATTCTAGATAATATATATTATACATGTTATTGTAGTATGTGAGTGTTTGTTATCTTAGTTATTTTCAACTTTTATATGAGTATAAGTATTAAATGCAGATTTGGAAGCACAATGTGTTGGAACAATGATTCATCTTTTTTATTTCAGCCACCGCGAAAAAATTCATGGAATGGAGCCATTCGGGGTTACAACGTTGGATACAAAATACACGAAACTTCTACTTCTTATTCTTTCACAACGTTGGAAGTGCCAGAAGATTACACAGACGATTTGATCTATCAGTTGTCCAACCTCAACATGTACACGCAATACAGCATCATCGTTCAAGCTTTCAACAATGGAGGAATAGGCCCTAGTTCAGAAGAAGTGATTGTTATGACTTCGGAAGACAGTACGTAAATCAAACTTATCTGCATGATGGTATATTTATGATAACACATTATAGCATCAGGAGATGAGTGTTATAAACAGGACAGAAAGCCAATTGGACTCGATAAGTGAGGCCTCCTGCGTTTCTAGCACATTACATAATTATATTAACCCAGTTTGTATCGTGGGTCTCTTCTCTACTCATTAACGGAAGTGATGAATGAGATTTGGCATCAGAGGAATCGGTGAGTTAAGGCTAAATGTCAACTGTCTACTTCCTTTAGGCCAACACCTCGTCTGCAATAACGTGGAACGTTCCATTCAGTGACTGCAGAAAATGTACGCCCTTTTCAATCCCAGCAGCCCTCTCTTACGAAAATCTGCTCCTCGAGAAATATATTAGTTGGTTTCATTGTTCCATAGGTCAGCATACTCCGCCAATATTTAATGGAAATTGAGCGACACGTACTTGTAACTTCATGCTGTGTTTGTCCATGAAGACGATAATGCACACAACGCAAAATGTTGGGCAGAAGAGTGGTTGGACAGTGCCATTTGTTACTCGCAGAGAGGTAGAAGTAGATTTGAGAGTGCTTTCGTTTGAAATGATTGTTTCACACTGCTGCTTGAACTTTTGGAGGCACATGTTTCTTCCATTCTTTTCGTTCTTTGTTCTGTATTCTACATTATTGCATACATAGGATAAAACTTTTCTGTGATTTATTCTTTAGCATAACACGTCAGTTTCTCACTTTTATGTATACGACTAACCAATATGAATTGACACATGACACATAAAGCCACAAACCGAAGTTTTCAGCCAAATTTCTCATTTAGGCCTTGGTCACTTTAAAATACATTAAAAACACTAAGCACACAATCCTTTACTTCATAAAAAAAAACAGTATCAGCAATACCTATACGGGAGAAAGATAAAAACGAAGGGGGGGGGGGGGGGAGATGAGGCTTAATGGCGCGTCGACAGCTTGGTCATTAGCGCCAACCGGGGCCCAACAATATATGCTGTTGATCAGTGAGCTGTCGCCGTGAAAGTGACACCATTAACATTAATTGAGTTTACGAGCATGGAAAAGTTTTGCAGTTTTTCGTGACTGGAGATTTAAAATGACTTTCATAAAACTTCTGGACTTGGTATGTGAATGACATTTTAGTTTCATTGAACAACTTCTGAGATAGGTCCCGTTCACTGACTTTATTACTTTCCATGAATTACTTAAATTTACCATGGAGCAGGAAGACAAGGACAGATCTCCAAGATTTTGAGACCTTGGGTGCAGAAGGAATCCTTTCTTCAGCACCTTTACATATCATACTATCGTAAACCAACTTAGAGAAATAGATCTATTTCTTACCACTCACCACATACCCCCAGTATGCTCAAATGCCTACTCCATTGCGAAATGCATAGGTCTGTTCAGCAATTGCTCCAGATTGGGGGATGTCGAATGTGAAACCAGCAGCATCCGCTCTAAATATGCCATCAATGGATTGGAGACCCACTTGGTCCAATACGTTGTGGTATTAAACATCACGTTACATCCAATGCCATTCGTTCGTTTTTCAAGCGTTCATAAAGAATAAAATTGGAAAAAAAAAAGCAGCCAATCGACTGGACCTCAATCCATATGTACCAGGCATTTTCGAATCCGTCAAATGCATTTAGAAAAGCGAGGCACACGCATCATCTGTTTGCCAACCTGCAACATCAGGCAAGTCCTGTTGCAACTCTTTCCCCGCCACCACAACTGGTCAGAAGTGGAAAATTCAGTCTGCAATCCTGATACAACTGTATACTCACCTGTCTAAATTTAACTGATTCTGTTGCCAATGCAGAGCTGGGCACAAAGTACTGGATAGTCTACGTCATCAAGTGTACCACAGGCCCATCCATTTGTTTAATCCAGGGTGGCCGCAAACATGATAACGGGAAGTGAGGGGGGATATCTGCAGACAAAAGGGTATATGCGGTTATTAAACATAACCACAACTCCGATCACATCATAAATACTGACAATGCTCAAATAATCCATCATTAAACAATTGCGAAGCTCAGGTTAGGCCTGGAGGCCCAACCAATTAGCCTGGAGGCTTGGAGACTCAATCAGTTAGTTAGCCTGTAGGCCAGGAGAATTAAACAATTGCTATATGCTGCACAAGAGTTATTAATGTTATTAAAAACTTTCCAATCGTAGAAAAAATGAGAAAATTCGTTTATTCTCTTAAAGTGAATCATTGTTAATGACAACACTTTCAATATAGCAGCTCGCTGACCAGCTGCAGCTCATTTGTTGCTTTTTGTTTTTCTGCTGTAAGTACTGCTGATATAGGTTTTTGTGAAATATTGGGATGTGTGCATCTAATATATGTAATTTAAGGTTATCAAGGCCTAAATGAAAAGTCGTTTGGCCAAAAATTGAAAGCATTGTTTTTATATGCATTTAGCGGTGTACTGTGTCGGTCAGGAGGATCTTATACCGATTTTGCATTGGTAAATTCAAGCGGCCAGGCCGGACTGGGGTGGGCCGGCTAGTGCCAATTGGGGCCAGTGTTGGTTCGGCCGGCCCGCTTTCGCGTTGGTTAATTCCACGGCTCGCTGATCACGATTTACAGCACCGCCACGTGTCAGTTTTGTGACAGTTGACACTTTCCACTTTCTGCCGCTACACTGCAGCACCATTCATAAACCATTCTAATTTAAGCGGAGCCGGTCGGCTCCGTCCTAATTTGATTTCGCGTTAGTTAATAAAGTGGTCTTGGCTGTGCCTGACCCGGCCAGGCTCACACCATTGGTGTGGGCCGGGCCGGCTCTCGAAATACCGGCCAGGCCTAGGCCGGCCCGATTTCGCATTGGTTAATAAAACGGTGCCCAGCCCTCCTTGGCACGGCTAGGGCCACTTGAATTAACCAATGCGAAATCGGTATTAGTACATTACCAATGCGACATCGGTATTAATTTGTACATCCGTATAAATTAATCGATTCAACAATTGACTAAGTGACCTCTGTAAAATATATTGAAAATTTACGTTTGTATAGCAGTAAATTAAACTTCGTCTTGCTTAATTTTTTTAGTGCCACAAGTTGGAATTTTTCTTTATAACAGTGACAAAGTTAATGACGCAATATTTGGTAGTAAAACTGAAACCCATTCTAATCCCTTAGCTCCAAGCCAGGCTCCATTGGACGTTCGATGTTCTTCCCTCTCTTCACGCAGTATTTATGTTGTGTGGGATCCCCCACCCAAAAACTCAATACACGGCATTTTGAGGGGTTATAAAGTTGTTTATAAATCTATGGAAGCCTGGTATGGTAAGTGAACAGGTGCATGTTAATGATCGAAGCATGCACACAACTGCTTCAATCGTATAGGCATAGCATTTCTAACTGTATATTTTCCTGTTTTTAGATGGGTCAAATTTATATAATGTAACCGTCAACCCCAAACTAACTTTGACGCACCTTCAAGTGGATTCCAACTACAGTATTCAAGTGCTAGCATTTACGAAGCTCGGTGATGGAGTGAAAAGTGATAGTATATTTTGCAAAACATATGAAGACGGTAAGCCAGAGGACACAGGTCCTTAATCCGTCATAGTTCCATTGGCACTGATTTTATCTTTCAACTGCCTAAATTTGTAATTTCATTACGAGACCATCAAGAGAAAGACCAGTGTACTGCAACATTGTTATAGTTAGTGATAGACCTTGTTCTATAGACCCTTTTGCAAGCGACTATGCCACACGCCATGGCTGTTTTCTGTGACGTGCATATCACGTGACTGGGCTAGTCCAATCAGACGGCCAAACAGCCGTTGTTCTCGTTCGTCATTGGCTAACTCATGGTGACGTCACGGCAAACAGCCATTGCGCATGGTTCAACGCACAAACAATGAGGTCCAAGATGTCACATGAGTTTCTCACGGTGTGGACTGCGGTTCAGGTTCTGTTCTAGTGGGGTGCCACAGGGATCGGTATTAGGATGTTTGGTTTTTTTTTAATTTCAATTACTTATCTATCATCCAATGACAACAATGTTAAGATGACAAAATTCGCAAATGACGTCAAAGTACATAGAGAATTTAAAACTAGTAATGACCATGTTTCCAATCTACTCTCTGATAAACACTTGCTCTTCTTAGACCTGTACAACTTAGGAAAAAAAATGCAAACTATTAAAATTCTCTTTGACAACTTTTACTTCAAATTTGAACTTTGTATTAAGGATCTCGGAGTTTGATCTCTGATCTAAATCGCCAGTGCATTATCATCCTATCACTGAAGGAAAATATCTTAAAGACTATTTCCCTATTATTAACAAATTTCAACTTAACAACTATGCACATGGAAAAATCAAAAACACGTACCCAATAAAAATAGACCTGTCCCATGATAACACCTGATCGCACTTTGCACTAAACTTGGTCTTTCCTTTTGCGTGTAGGGGAAAGACGGGGTTTGTTTTACATCTCCTAGTTTACCGCGTTTGAGTGTGTGGGGTGTTTAGCATTTTTTTAAGGATTGTTTGTTGCGAGCCTGTTAACATTTGTGGATTGTTTATAGCCTACTATGAAGTTGCAGTTTTCGGAAACCTGGTGACGGAAGGGGAACTTTTCCAAAACGTTGTTGTTTTATTTATGTTAACCGTTCGGCTTATTTTTTTGCAAACTTACAATGTGCTTTGTGTAATCTTATCTTAATTTCTTAAGTCGTTACACTCTGCTGCTTTACGGTTTATACTAAAGCACTCTTCAACATTAAATTTTTCAAATCCAGCTCTGAACTTAAACCCATTTTTAAAATGATAATAACGAATAGATTGGGATGTATTCATCAAGCTTTAATTAAAGGTTAAAATGTGAAGAAGAGCAAAAACAATTTTCTTGAATACTTAAGAACGAATTGTAAAATATTACTCACTAACGGTGGGGATATCCAGTTGAGGTCTAAACTAGCCCCGGACTAGCTTAACCTTGGATCTAACTAACCCTCGACCTGGGAGTTAGTAGACTGGAGAAAAAAGTTGGTGATATCCATGTAGGACTAAGTTGGGGTTTTGTTAGCTCTTTACTCCTTACACCTCTACCTTCAGGCAAAATTAGCCTTGTTAATGTGTTGTTAAAACTCGGGAATAACGCTAATACTAGATGGATATCACCAGTTTTTACAGCTCGGGGCTAACTGCTCAGTGCTAAGTTAGTCCTCGACCTTTAGGCTAAATATTGCTTAGCCCTCAGCATATTTCGTGATGGATATCACCATTTTTCCTTATTGCCGAGTTAAGCCAAAAGGTTAACGTTAACCCTCAACTGGATATCCCCACCGTAAGAATTTTTTTTTAACTTTCTGGCAGCTGAGTTACAAACTAAAATTCTTTCCATTAATTTATTTTCTGATTTGACTAGTCACTCTAGGTTAGTTTAAGTTTTTCCTTGTAAAAGTAACTGAAATGCAAATTCGTTTGAACAAGTTTACTTCCCAGCCCTGAGTGCCCAATTTAATTTGTCACGTTAGTATTATTATTTTTTTTGGTCGATGGGATGCTAATTTCTAATAATTGTCCATTGCATTCTATGTTTAGTTCCTGATGCCCCTACAACTGTAAAAGCCCTTCCAGTTTCTTCTGATTCCATTCTGGTGACATGGACTTCTCCTTCAAGACCCAGTGGCTCCATCACCAAATACAACGTGTATTACACTCCCTTACCTGAGGGAGCAGAGGTTCTAAGAAACACAATTTTCACTCTGAAGCCATGTAATTTTATTAATGAAGTGTTTTCGTATTTCAGCTTATTTAAGGTTGAACAGTGGCATCCAAGTCACTTAAGCCGTCATCTTTTTTGGATACGGTACAATCTGAATCATGTATAACTTTACTTCTCAAATCATTAAATTTTTCGATACGGCCAAAAATAATTCCATTTTGGTAACAAACATTCCGTCAACAAACATTTGCAGTAGGCACACCACAAAAGTAGCAACCAAAAAAAAAAATGATTTTAAACAGGCATTAATCCACAAAGTCTGGCCTTTGATTGCATACATGTTGATTTGAAGGAAAGTCAGTAAAGTGAAAACTTAAAATTAGTTGAAAACAGCTTGGCTTGACCTTCATAACAATAAAATTATGCATGTACGATGTTCTACAAATGAATTATATTGAATGAATTAGTGAATGAATTAGTGAATTATATTGTAATGACGGTCAAGCCAAACCGAAGTCTCCTTTCTTTACTCTTTCAACTCGTATTACAAAAGATAAAATCAAACTTGCAACAATTACTGCCTCTTAATGACTTAATACAGAGAAATAATGCCAATACTGTCATTCTGTGGTATTACTGGCCTTTAAAGCTGTAGGTCCTTGGTGTAGAGCAACTTTTATTTGTGTTTCTTATTTTACCCCACAAAACTAAAACTTTGGGTTTAATGCAAATTGCCAAAGATGCCAGTATAAACTTTAGCATGTCTGAAACCGAAAGTGTAATTTTTTTTGCAGCTTGAAGATATTTCCAACAAAGAATTTCTTCAGGGAGTGAGTATGCAAACAGTAGACAGTGACATAAAATATGTTGAAGTAAAAAGCTTAGATGTCACTATCCAGTATGCCTTTTGGGTGACCGCTGTGTCATCCATAGGCGAGGGACCCATGTCAAGTATCGTACTGCAGACTCCATCACCAGAACAAGGCAGGAATTCATTCATAAATTATCCACATTGTTACTAACGTCAGGACTTACTTGATAACCATAATAAAAGTACGCATAACATTCTGTGATTTAGTTCCTGCTCAGTCGGCTTCGTTTGATCAACAGTTGAAGTCTCATTGGAAAAGCGACCTCACGTTGCCTTGCCGGGCTGTTGGAGTCCCACAGCCAGAAAGGGAATGGTTTCATGGGTACTGTATATTATTATTGAGAAAGGAGTGTCCGTTCGAAAATTCTATTTTTTAACACCAAAGTAACTCGTCGTACTTGTTATGCTGTATTGTGTTATAGTGGTCAGCGTATAAGGCCAAGTGAAAAAGTGGTCGTAAGATTTGATGGCACACTTCTAATCAAACAGGCAACTGCTGTTGACGCTGGCAACTATACGTGCACAGTCTCAAACAAATTTGGCGCTGATGAAGTTCACTACGCTGTTACTGTCACAGGTAGGAAAACTAATTAGGCCGCTAGCTAGCTTTTGTTTTTGTAAGACATCTTTGTAAGACGGAATTACTTTTTAACTTATTTTCAATGCTTATTTTCAATGTAATGTCAATTTCAGTTCCTCCAAGTCGGATGACTGTAGATGTATTATCCAAATCACACACATCAATCAGACTGCGATGGAAGCCTCCTGCAGATGGTGGAGAACCGATTCAAGGTTACTTACAGGCATTGATTTGCAATTTAGAAAATTGCGGATTAAACACGAGGGTCTTTGCGTGGTGGTGAAATATTCTCTAAATTAAATATGTTGGGATGATGAAAAAATCTTTAAAAAAAAACTCTAACTCAGCTTCTATGCTCTGCAATTAGTCACTACATTTGAACAAAAAAGCCTTGTTTAAAACCGAATGATTTCGTCCATTACGTTTCACACACAAGTATAAACTCAGGGATCCTTTAAGCATGCATATGTGTGGGGGGGGAGGGGGACTGAGGTTGTATTGTGCATCAACAGTTACGTCATTAGCGACAACCTCAGTCACATTTCAGTGGTTTGGGTCGGAACTGCGCCACACATTACAGAGATGTTAATCAAACCTCAAATCTAGAACTTATCATCAGTATCTCCTGCAAAAATGTGAAAAAAAAATCCGGACAGGAAGAAAAACTCATTGCCCAATTGATGCACTAAGTCTCGCGGAAGGAGGACACGATGCCGAACACCATCTAGATGATGAAAATCTACAAGCAATTACGCACCGTAACTGGCCGGCAACACCAATTACATTCAGGAGAGATATTCCCCCTCAGAAGGAAGCAATGAGTACGGTTGGTGTGACGAATATGAATGTAGATGCATCAAATCAATCTTTGATACCAAAATAAGTTAGGATTATGTTTTATTTCCTTTATCTCTTGCTCTATATTTCGTCTTTAATGAATGTCTGTTGTTTACACGATAAATGCAAACTTCAGTTGAACCATGATTGATGGCGTGATTCATGTGTACAACGTACTGCTGACATAATTAAAGGATACACAATTTAGGAGATAAGCCTGCTTTAAAGATTTTTATTAATCTAACTGGATGTAAGCAGCCTTAAATTATAGTCAGAATGTATTTTTATGATAATAAAGAAATTACAATGCTAGGATGGGACACAATAGATTAATCGGGAATATCTCCCACTCAGCAGTAAGATACAAGATAGCTTCCAAATCCAAAATTTGGGTAATTCCTTTATCTGGGTCACTAAAATTTATGACACATTTGAAATTCAAGCCACATACAGGAATGCGTAAGCAAATATGTAGATAAATGTTTAAGTAAATGTGTATGTGGTCGTCGAGTCTGAGTGGTGCTGAAGCTTAGCCCAGTTGCCAGAAGGAATTAATTTGGGCGATCAGTGGAAAGATGATCCTGGCAAAGGCTGTGCTGGTCAGTGTCAGGCAGACTTGTGTGAGAGACTACCAGGCTATGATTTCATCTATTTCGTCCAACCCCCTCCCTACATCTGACCATGCAGATGTGGGGAAAGGGGAAGGAATTGAAGCTTTATGGCGCCTCGACAGCTGATCATCAGCACCAAACTCACTCACAGTGCAGTGGTCTGGATTGACATAAACACAGCCCCCTATGATGATTTGAAACCCCTGGTTAGCTCCCATCATACTAGACTCTCTTTTTTCCTCCTAAAGCTTTGAAAAAGGTTCAAAAGTGTGCCAGTTCAACTGTATACATTAGTTTGCTTCAGGTGAAATAGGGCGACAATTAAGAAATTTAAATTTGTGCAAATAAAAATATACAAGTTGGAAGCTAAGAATCCAGCGAGATCTTGCTTTATCTTCTCTCTGGTTCGAACAACTTTCAACTATTTGCTCCAAGACGGCAGAAATACCTCAGTTCCAACGTCAGTGTAGGATATTGTGTAGAATCCTTTCTCTAAACATTTGCAACATTTGTCTAACGTTTGGAGCTACTAACCAACACATAACAGGAGTATTCTTATGGTGAGGAAAATTAAGTTTTGCCCCATCATTTGAAGTGAATGTTACACAGCAAGTTATGGTTAGTACCTTTAAAAAACTAACTGCACGCGTTTACTTCTTAGGATCGAATGTAAAAACTTTTATTAAATTGAGTACTGTCTCATGTATTTAAGCCTAAAAAAAAAACGACACTGTAATAAAACTTATCAAAATTTCTTTCTAGGTTATTACGTTCATTATAAAAGAGATGGCAAAAGATGGGAAAGAAGAGAAGTGTCAGCAAACATCCATGTTTACAACTTAGACGATCTTTCATGTGGAACAAATTATGAGATTTATGTTGAAGCATTTAACAGCGTTGGAGTGGGATCACCATGTGCCACAATATCTGTCAGGACACAAGGAGAAGGTAGATAGATATATTGCTTCTGAACGATTACTATGTTTCCACAACCAAATGTATTCTTTAACCTTTTAAAGTTTTTTTTAAATTTCTTTTGAGCCTTAAGACAGCCGAAGCAATTTAATGCTTGTATGGCTGAACCAGCTCAATTTTGAAAATTACCAGACTTTTAGAGAAGAAGAAATATTTGGTAAAGGGAGGTCCCAACCCGGGGATTCGATCCGGGAAACCTCCGATCATCGTATAGGGCCGAAAGATTGTCCAGAATTGGCCAGAATAGTTCCCATAGCTGCTGAAGGAGCTCGGCTGCCTCTCACGCTCTCAAGTGTTACGTTTACCTCACGTTGCTAGGTCTAACACTTAACGGGACGCAAACCAGGAAATCAGGAAACCTCCTTACTTGGAAACAAGCACTTTTACAAATCGGTACTGCCATTTATAAAGACGAATTCATAAGGATAATTTTTTTATTGGTGCTGGAAATATCACCTACATGTAAAACGCTCGTTTTTGCAATGCTAGAGACTGCTTTTGTGTCTGTAGTGAATTATTCTGCTCGACATACACTTAACAGCGATTTAAAATCATCAGTAATTCGTAAAATAGAGTAGAATGTGAAGGAGCCAATAATGTGTGGTATTATAACACTTTTGAGTAATCTTACTCCTGCAATAAAATGAGCGTGTGAAACCATGGAGAAAATTGTGACTTTTTTTTGGCAAATTTGCCATCCCCGGCAGTATTCAACTGTGTGAAAAGCTTTAATCACAGTGTGTAAACATTGAGCTGAAAAAAATTGCAGTGATATTAAAAACTGCCGGTATTTGTTTAGTATTTGGACGTAAAATTCGCATCTGCTCATAGGGCAACCCGTTCGTGACCATAAAACCTCAGTCCCTTATACCCCTCCTCCGCCCTATTTGTGCAGAGTTCCAGGATCCATTTGATGCGGGACGAATTTGCGTAGTGTTGAATTTCAACTTTCACTGCATTAGCAAAAGAGAAAAAGTAGGAAAATCACTTAACTTGGTCTTCGCGTAGAAATATTTTTAAACCCATTTTGTAGCCATTTTTGTAACCCAACCTAACCTAACCATTTATGTGACCATAATTAGCGTATTTCGCTGTAACCATTGAAATTCTACTTTTTTCGGTAAACGTATACATTTATGTTAATGTAGCTTTCCAAGCACCGAAGAAAGAACATATAATTCAAGAAGGCTCGTCCTTTGCTACACTTCATTTAGACACTTGGCCATCGACTGGCTGTCCAATACTATCGTTTGTTGTTGAATACAAACAAATGATAGCCTCTGAGTGGATACTGATGTCTAATGCTATCAAATCAACTCAACGAAAGCTTGTTATACCCGGACTGATGCCAGCTACGTGGTATGTGCTGCGAATAACTGCCTACACTACCAGAGACGATTTCAACATCGGCGAATTTATATTCAGCACTCTGACTGTCAGTGGTGGTAAGTCATTGAACAAAAATTTTGATTTGATTTGGCTTTGGTTTTGGTTTTGATTTCAGTTTGCTTTGACTTAACAATAGTGTGGGTTTGATTTAGCAATAACGCCATCGGTGCAGACAGCAGGAAATTACTGTAAACAACTTAACTAATTTTTCTTTAGGTACAATCACTCCAGCCACCCCACGGACAGAAGATAAAGTAGTTTTGTTCTATTTGGATCCTTGGATTTTTATTCCAGCTGTTGGCCTTGTCATCGCTTTTATTATCACATCCGTAGTGGTCTTCATTTACTGCAAAAAGCGCCGTCCAAGACGTGAGTGTTTTATCTGGTAAAAAAAATCCGGTCCAGGCAAAATTATCGCCATTGTCGGTATTACTGTATTTCTTCGAATATTATTTTCAGGACGTGCAAAATTCGGCGCTAATTCTACGCCCAGTGGTTACTTTATATTACGCCTGTCACTCATTATTTGTGAGTGACGATCTAACGGGTGCCAGACAATGATATACCCATCTCCCCAGAGTAAACTAAGCGCGATAGGAAAAAAAATGAAAGTAACGATAGGAAGCCCATTTTATTGCGGGATTACACTCACAAGCTCAATATCCAGTGTTCACTCCATTGGCGTCACAAATTGAAGACAGCAGGATAGGAAGACAAGAATGGCTCAACAAGCTCCGTGTTGGTTATGGCCGCGCGGTTATTTTGGTAATAACTCCAAAACCAACAGTGTGGGTATCATGAAACTTGATGTCACGGTATGGCCCGTCCCCACGCGCATTTTAAGCCTAACCACAAGTCCATGCACACTCCGTGAACGGCGCTATTAAAAAAAAACACGCGACGGCCCCCTGGAAGATGCTGCACTACAGCGCACTCCACATCTGCGCTGAACTCCATTTCCCCAATCACAGCATCAAAGTGCTCCGACTAAATCCGACTAAATCGGACTAAAATCCGACTAAATCGGACTAAAATCCGACTAAATCGAGTTGCTAGAGGTTCAGAGAGCATCCTTTTTTTCAACATTGTCCTTCAAGATGGATCCAACATTTTCACACACATTCAGAAAATGGAGTTCAAGACGTATAGTTTTTGTGCGTTGCCTAAATTGTCTTCCTACCCTGCTGTCTTCAATCTGTTTGTGATGCCAATGGAGTGAACACTAAATATTGACTTTGTGAGTTTAAACCCACAATAAATGGGTTACATAATGGTACTGTCATTTTTTTTCTATCATGCTCAGTTTACTCTGGGGAGGGGGGGGGGGGCATCATTGTTTGGCACCCTGTAGTAATTGCGCATTTGTTTTAAAGTTGAGAATGTAAAACAAAGACTCGTCTTCAATCAACGAAACTTAACTTCTTTGTTTCTTGCTACCACAATAAGGTTGCACTTTTTAATGATAAAAAAAATACTAGGAACGCTTTACCTTTGTTTCTAGCCAGCAATTACAACTTTTTTGAGGTCCTGCGTATTCTCTTTATTTTTGCGTGAGCGAAGCCGTGGAACCTTTTCGAGATGTGGTGGTGCGATTCCGATGTCCAGTGCTGGATCGAGGAAGAACGATGAATACTATAAATAAATTCCGATGTAAAATTATATACAGATGCTAATCCACACAGACAATACTTCAAACACAAATTTCGTTCTCGTCATTACGTAGATTATTGTTTGGCATTCTGTGTTCATTTGGCTCACTTTGGTTATTTCGCATTTTTCGATCACTTGGTTTACTACGCCAGTTGGAATTCTTGGAACATTTAATTGAGATTTCAATTTGATTTGCTACGAATATTTACAAAAAAAAATCGTTTTCTAACACTGTGCACTGTTCACCATTGCACAAAAAGCACTTGTAAAATGTCACAAAGTAACATACGGAAAGTGCGCAAATATCCAAAAAAAACTCGACGTTTCTGCTCGTCTCAGAGCCATTATCAAGAGTAGCAAGTAAAAACAAATTACAAAAAAAACAACCAAGAAAGCCTTGAGTTAAGTTGCATGTAAAATGCCAATATTAACAAAGCCGAACTTGCTAGGACGTATTGAAAACGAACAGAACCGTAGATAATTTTTTTTTAAATTTAAACCTAGAGAGAACTTCGATGTGTGCTTGTGGCTCCACTAAATTTTATTAATGTTTTTTTCGGTTCTGTCCATTTTTAAGACGTCCTAACAAGTTCTGCCTTGTTACGATTGACAATTAACTTGCAACTTGACTCACGACTTTCTTGTGTTTTTTTGTAGTTTGTTTTTACTTGCTACTCTAATTGAGGAGTTCCCTGGAAAAAGGGCACTAATGAAAAATACATGTTTTGAGAAAAGGGCAAAAAACTGAGAACTAGTATTTTATGCTTAATCTTTGAAAGTTAGCATTTTCTGATGGGATATGAATTCATGTTCCTTTTTAAAACATATTTTTGTAGCAGATATGTTCAGGAAAATAGGAAATTAGTGGAAAAATCGACAGTGGCACTGGGGGCGGCCATGTTGAAAAGCAGCGCCATTTCGCGGCAACATCTGGCAATAAATTAAAAAAATTCCTTGTAAAGCGCTTTTGTTGGTCGACTTCCTACCGTTTGTGCCCTTATTCCATAGACTGAGAGGTGCTCTATCAGATTTTTTAGGAGGCGGAAAAAGGGCACAAGTGACTTTATGCTCTTTTTCCAGGGAACTCCTCAATTGATAATTGCTCCGAGATGAGCTGAAACGCCGAGTTTTTATGTATATTTGTGCACTTTCCAGCTTTTACTTTGTAGCATTATATCATTTAACTCATCTGTCTTTAAAATCAACCTGAAGACCGCAGAATTACTGGTTGAGTTATTAGAGGCTTGGGATATTGCATAGGAGGATTAGACATCTATACCACACCCCATGGCTGTTTGCTGTGACGTCACCATGAGTTAGCCAATGACAAACGAGAAGAACGGCTGTTTGGCCGTCTGATTGGACTAGCCCAGTCACGTGATATGCTCGTCACAGCAAACAGCCATGGCGTGTGGTATAATCGAGTCACTGACCGCTGTACACACACAGGACTTTATAGGCAAATTCCAATCTGGGCGAGCATCAGGAATGGGGAAGGGGTTATCCAGTTATTGGTTTGGAAACCTGGTTTGTTTGTTCTCGATATTGTTTACTCCAGTCTAGTATGGTTTTAATCTTTTAAATCAAGTCACTTTTTTTTTGGTTTTTATTTCAGTGCTCTTGCTATCCTTGTTTTATCAGGTCTGACGGAGGGACACAAAAGTTGGTCCTGAAACTGTCACTCGCCATTGTATTTTACACTATTGAGAAAGTTCTTTTATTTGAACGAAAGATGATTTTATTTAAACTTATACGTGTGTTTTATTTAAACGTATACAAGCTGGCTGCCATTATTGCCTTCTACATGACCACCTACCCTGCTTATGGTGTCAAGGAAATTATGAACTGATTCAGATATTTGAAATTTATAGTTTAAAAGAAACAAAAAAAAAAAACCATTTGACAAATTTGTAAATAAACATTCGGATTTTAATCAAGGAATAAGCAGGAGAGCATTTCCATTATCAGGGCATAGAAAGCCATGCAGTAATAAAATTTATTTTCAGCTCAAATAAATCAATACAGGGTTGTCCACAAAAAACTGACGACCCAACATTTTGTTAAGTCTAACTTTTCTAGTTAGTACCCCTCAGAACCAAGAGAGGACAGAAATCTTCCGGTTTCATTAGATTTGATTTCCGTCCTCTCCTGGTTCTGAGGGGTGCTAACTAGAAAAGTTTGACTTAGAAAATGTTGGGTCTTCAGTTTTTTGTGGTCCACCCTATAGAAATCGTTGAATTCGTTTGGATTCCGTTGGGTCGTGAACTTTTCTTTCCTGCATTTCTAGGTCGGGAGCCTGCAGATTGGACAACCTACACAGGAACGTTGGCTCATGCCAGGGAACTTGGTGTTTCAGTTGAGAGTTTCGTTCAGCTTCCTAAAGGAGGAGCAGCCGCAACTCTCAATCGCAACGGCACTATGTGGAGACGTGGAAACGGTTTGCATTTTTTTCTCCCATATGTTCGATGGTGAAAAATCTACAAAAATCTCTGTATTCAAATTAAGTTACACAAAATCATTTGCAGATGGAAATCCATATTCCACCATTCGTTCACGTGCTGGCTGCTACTCGGAAATGACTTTGATCAGACAGCCAAGAGCCAATGGAATAAGTCTCGATTCTCATCAGGTAAAATGCTAATTTGAGGTACATTAGAATATTACGAGATTAGTAGATTTAAAATATGAAGACGTTCAGCCTTGGCACATAATTTATACTACTTCATTCTAAACAGGTTTTACACTTGGTTTTACAGAGTACGAGTTTGACAAATCTCAAAGCAAATTAATATTCGTTTTGTTGTATGCAAGTTCATACAGGTTAAAAGTTAGATGGGATGTATATATTTAGGTGGTCGAAAGGCTTGTTTTTTTTTTACGTTAGTGGCGTAGTAGTTAACAAATCCCACACTAACTTTGTGACTGGCGTATAGAAGATTATTATGTGATGATGACGGTATACTCTTATGTCCAATATTTTTTGTGAATTAATAATGGCAGTCATAATAGCATGGTTGGGATTAAGACAAATGGTGAAGGGTGGATTGAGGCTTTATAGTGCATAGACGGCCAGGTCATTAGTGCCAACCTCAATCACAGTGCCGTGATCTGGGTTGCCACTGCGCCACACATTGCAGAGGTGTTAAACAAACCGTAAATCTAGATATAATAAGACTGCTTAGTCAACGGGAATTAAACATAATAGACATGATGGGTAACTGCATACTCTGAGTACTGGACCACTTTCATCACTGTCAGCTAAGGTAGTACCTTCTAATTTATGGGGCTGAATACCTCATATACATAACATGTAAGCATAAGCAAACCTTAACTTCATGGACCAGGGATGTTGGTTTTTAATAACTTTTATTCCAGGATTTTGGTTAAGCAATGAGGATAAATTTTCCTTTGAATATTAATTATCTAGGCAGCAAGTCAACCTGTTGATGGAAAGTGGCAAATTGTTCCGAATATTACAAGTAAGTATCAGATGCCACTTTGATATCTCTTTGGGTTTTAGAGCACGCATTCAGCAGAATGGAACCCATGACTGTCATAAAATCCTCATCGGCCGAATCCTGCACAACACCACCAAAAGGTCTTTAATCTTTGAGATATTTTCGTACTCATCAGTGTCGGATCCAGTGGTGGGTTGGGGTGCAACTGGTGTGATAAACCCACCATGCCCACCAGTCTAGAGCCGCCACTAGTACTCATTTGTCTGATGAGAACTGAATGAAGCAATTAATGAGTTCTAAACTTATGCGCTGCGTTCTAAAGTTTCTGAAGTAGTATTTTCCTGCTACATATTTTGAGTATAATTTTACACAATGAGCCAGCATTCATTAATGCAATAACAAAACTTATTTGTTAACTTGCTACGATCGGGCATTTTATTTATTACTTGTTGTTGTTGTTTCTTTTAATTGTTCTTGTCTCTAATATGTTTACGATTAAGTCTTTTTGTTCTTACCCTTATTGTAGTTAACAACATGGCATCCAACCCATTCTTTGCAGACCACGTCTGCGGAACTACAATGTATGGAACTGTTGTACCAGGTACGTCATTGTACAATAAGTACCTGTGAGCTGTAAGAAGAACAGCGTATAATGCCAAACCATACACGTGAAATATGTGGCATAAGACCCATGATGTACTCAAAAGATATCAAATCCATTTTAATCCCTGACTCAAAGCCTACCACTAATTAATTCGCGATGTTGTAGGAGTATTTATTGCTGCACGCAGTGTAGTTTTTATTGTGTACATCTACATGGTCCAACATCGTGTGTTACATCCTTAACGTTGAGAAATCTGATGCAAATACTATGTGGTTGAGTAGAATGAGCTAACCTTTACAGAGTCTTTTTCATATTTTACCAAGGAAAAGAATTGCATGGAACATCAACATGCGACAGAATACAAATTATTCAGCATAAGGCCTCTCAAAAAATTTTATTTGTCATTTACATCATTGCTTTCCTTACAAGATCCACAAATAGCTTTCGAAATAACCATTACATCTTGTTGGGTGGAGTTACAAGATGACGGTTGGGCTGGCATACGCAGATTCCAGTTTCCTGGTGATGCACGAATTGCCTCGTAAATAATGTGTCTACACTGTGAAGACGACGTGCACTGACAGTACAATGTGTACCTTCTCAGCCTCCACACGAACTGTGTACTGAGAGCACACAATTTGTGTACTGGTAGTGCACGAGCTGTGATGACAATGTGTACTGTCGCTGCACAGACTGTGTGTTGCCAGTACACAACTCGTGTGGAGGCTGAGATGGTGCACATTCATGCTACACTGTCTGTACACATCGTCTTCAGACTGTAAGGTACCTTGTTCGATCCAAATGGAGTACTAGTCGTCTTTCATATGTATACCCATGCATGCGTATATGTAAGAGGTAACTTGCTGCATCAAACTTTCTTCACGTAACTTAAGGCCTTGTGCATTTGAGTTAATATTTTATAGCCACTTTGTACACAGTACCAAGATCTGATGTATATTTGGTAATATTTTTATTTTTGGTAAAAATTCCAACATTAGTCTTGGTCAGTAAGTTTTAATACTCTTCCGACACATTCACTGCAAGTGGTGGATTTGACAGAAAACTTCGTCATAGGGTGTCTCATTTCTTTACTTGCGATGATAATGCAGAGATTGTGTGCGCTCACGTATAAGAAGAAGGTGATATAGCAGTTTTAAAAAAAATCTTTCTCCCCAAGCGATTTTACTGCAGTATGAAAATTAAATTACTATTGCAGGAAACACATGTCTATATTTATTGATTGAATTAAATCATAGATGTCTAACATAGTTAACTTTTTTTTAAAGTATATATGTTAAAGAAAAAGTACCATAAATGCAAATTTCCATTCATTTTAGAAAATGAAGTTACTCTTTACTCTTTAGTTCTTAGTATTTTTTGTGGAACTTGTAACCACAAAGGCTTTGGTCTTATTCTAATTTAGGTGATTACCAGATTTTTTAACGTATTTGTTTAAATGTTCCTTCTGTAGATGGTAAAAACAGCACTGGGGGAATGCAGGGATATGGAAGAGGACCCACAATAGGAAAGTAAGTTCGCATGGTATCCTTATGATACACGTATGACGATTTGGGCTATTGATTGTCACTCACTCCATGAGTTATTACTACATACCTACACGTTTGAGTTAAAAAAAAATAGACATCTTTCCGGCTATGGCCAAATCCACAACATGGTATAGTTAGTTCCACATTACGTTTGCAGGATAGTGACTGTATGACGCCAGGTTTTCTTGCACTACGAGTGCAAAAACATGTGGATATCACACTAGTAGACTCTTCACAATTACTGTTAGAGTCTACGAGTGGAATATTTACATTTTTTGATACTCGTAGTGGAAGGAAACGTGGGGTCATACAGTCAGTTTTCTGGAAAACAGAATGTGGAAAAAACTGTAGAAACGACCATTCTGATACCAAAACCGTAATTTCAGAATAAATAACTTCAGTCATTAACTCCGGGTTAAAACTATCAGTGGTTGTAAAAAAAAACCGTCATACTAATTAGGAAGCACTTCTTAATTCTGTTACGACGGCTTCGTTTCTCTTTCGTTTGCATTTTATTTCTCAAAAAAAAAAACTGCTCAAAAAGCATCCACATTCGAAGAATTCGATATCAAAACTAATAATATTAGAACGCATCAGTGGTACAATAGGTTTGTTCACGACTATTCCAATGCACATCGATTTTCACATAATTCCAACAGCCGTTTGGCCAGCTACATTGTGCTATTTTCAATGTTATGCCTCAAATTGTATCAACTTCCTGACAAGAAACCGAATGGTATCACTATAACTCTGGTAAAACTGTACAATATCAGTTGCTCAGAAGTCTCAGTTCACGTAGTGTTAAATCGTAGTATTAAAACAGAAAAAGTAACCAAGTAAAACTATCCCAGCTCATTCACCGTGCTAAGTTGTCATTGTCACTGACCACTGCTTGCAAAGAATGACAATTCTGCTGTTGAAAACACTGTCATAAAATTGTAGTCTTACTGCGATTGACTGTAAATTATTAAAAAAATTACAATCAGTCATACAGAATAGGCTGCAATATATTTGTTCTATAATTGTCGTTCTGCGATTCTCTATCCACTACCCAAAGAATATTAAGTTTATACCATTCAATCAGCGTCACTTATATTTTGACCTGCAACTTACACATTTGCTTAATTTTCAGCAAATGGCAGCCAAAGTAAGTAAATTGTTACTTTTAGCACATGCTGAACTTGGCTGTATTATCGCCCTAACAATTGTTAACAATTTGGTTGACGCTGGATAAGTAACTCTCGATGTTGCAGGATGCCAGGAGTATTCCTGGTGTATGTTTTTTGATAACTGATTCATTCTTGTCTCTGGCTCTGAATCCTCGATTTGAATTCTACACTCTCTATTCCGAAATTCAGAAATAGGAAGGCAAAATTACATGGTAAGTTATTTATGGTATTGTCAACAAGGCAGCCAATGCTATTTTAATAAATCTCGAATCTGTTAATAACAAGTTTGTTGTGCATACGTTCATTCTAGATGGGGGCAGGGGCGGATTGAAGCTTTATGGCGTGTCGACAGCTAGTCATTACTGCCAACCTCAGTCACAGCGCAGTGGTCCAAACTGCGCGTCAACATTACAGATATGTTAAACAAACCCCAAATGTAAATCTTATCATACATCCGTACTTCCTACAAAATTTTAAACCCCGGACAGGAGAACAGAATTCTCGCCCAATTGATGCGCTAAGTCTCGTGGAAGATGGAATTGGCAATGAACACCAGCAAGGTGGGACAATCCACCAGCACATGATGGACTGTAAGTGGCCTGTTGATAACCAATGCTATTGGGGAGGGGGGGGGGAATCCCACTTCAATAGGAAGCTGCCGAGTAAGATTGGCGTGACCAGTACGCAGCACCACCTCTTCTTGGCAACTGTGGTGATAAACTGAGTGCCACGCCTGGACAGTGTATTTTATAGCCCGCAACATATTAACATCTTGTTTGTCCCACAAGGCCTGCCAAGCAGTACACAACCTGAGAGTAGGGTTGGAAAGGAAAACAAAAGCGTTGGCAACATTTACATAATGTTTGAACTAATGATGCAAAACTAATTCGTACAGAAAAGCTGATATGGAGCCACATCTAATTTCATTTTTTCAATGTTGCATTTTAGACCAAGTGAAAGTATTATGCAAGAAACTGAACTGAATGCAGTCCCAAAAGAAGTAACAGACGCAAATGCCATTGAATGCACTGCAAAGATGAACGGAAATATCAATTTAGCTAGACCAGAAGAAGGTATGTTTACCGACTTACATTAAATCCTGCATACATTCGGTAATTTGCAATAATACAGAGTGTTTCATAAAAACGCAACAGCAAAATTTTTCTAATTCCAAACTTTTTTGTTAGCACCTTCCAGAACCGTAAAGGGTCAGATGATGTCTACTAGAACGGGTAGTTTGAAAGTCCCTTTACGGTTCTGGAGGGTGCTAACAAAAAAGTTTTGACTTGTAAAAATTATAAGCGAGAGAGGAGAAGAGGGAGGGAAGACAATCGTTTTAATCACTTGGCCTTTTGCTCTAGCAATGTCACTGCCAATAGTGGAAGAAATTCAGGAAAGTAAACTTCATTACGTGATAAGGCACGAAAATAGGAGAGATTAGTTATCTCGTCATGTACTTCAGAACTTATCTAATTTGCAAAATTGCATTTATGACAAATTTATTGACCGAAAAGATGATTTCAAAAAGAGCTTTGCAACAATGCAAATCCCCCTTATATAGTGTTTATAAGTTACAGTTCAAGCAAATTATACTTTGTTGAGACTAGTGTTGTGAGTGTAAAAAATTTCGGAAATTTTTCCGGAATATTGGAAAAAATTCTTTCTGACTATAAAATTTCCCAAAAAACGGAAAAGTATAATTTTGGCTGAACCATACATGTCGGTGACAAACCACTGAAGATAAAACCGTATCGGAGAGTGAAATCAGAATTCCTGTTCACTTTTTCAGATTAAGCAGAAGAAGAAACTTTAAAATAAAGAACGTTTGTCTAATGCATTATGTCAAAATTGGGAAAGTGATTAATAAAAACAGTGTTTGGGAATACTAGTGTTATTACTACTGTTACTGTATTTGTTAAATTGATTTGTCTTTTTACGTGACACCTGTTCTGTTGCGTCGGCTTCTTATTAGTATAAATATCAGGCTACATAAAAGAAATTTCCAATAAGTCTCCTATTTTCCTCATTTTTCCAAATATTTTTCAGAAATATTTAGCTTTCCGATTTGCAACAATAGTTGGCATTGTAGAGTAAGCAAATAAAGTGAACCAGAAAAACATATATATAGAACCGGCTTTTAATCATCAGTTGTTGATAAAAGGCCGTTTCTGTAATTCTGTTCTTCTGTTGCTCTTTACGTGCGTACAAGCAAATTATTGTGTGCGCGGTGCATCTTGAGTCCTGCAAGTATTTTGTGAGCGGCTACGTCTTCCTGGAGAAGGTGACTTTAATCGATGGCCGCCATCTTGGATATCAACAAGGCACTCTGCTACCGAAAACGTACAATCGATTATCTGTGTTCGTTCTGCGGAGAACTCAAGATAGGCCGCAGACACTATAAAATGTATATAAACAGTTACGCGAAAAGTCGAAAAAAAACCTGTTTTTTTTAGCAAGAGAGTATCGCTTGTGCATCATATATCCTCTACTGTTACGCACAATTTAAAGTAAATTTGTCGACTATAATTTGTTACACGAATATAATGTTCACTCACAAATTTTATTTATGCAAATATTTATTCCGTTATTTTAAGATTAAGAAGCAATTGACACTGTTTTCGCAAATGCAACAACTAAATAAATAGTTATTAACCTACTTCATATAAAAATAGCACTGGCTATCCTAACTTACATAACTTAAATATAATGCTATAGTGCATATGTGTAGTTCTGCTCCAACAATGGAAGATTGATAATAAAACGATTTTAAGCAATAATACTAGGAATTGTGCATATTTCATTTTATTCATCTTGCCAGTAACTTCTGAACACTTTCCCCTATCGATGTGGGTATATCACCATATGTGCCGTATGCATTTACATACAATTACACACATACAATTAAATACAAGCTAGTTTCGTTTAGTTGAGTTTATTGCTGAGAACTGAGTAGAAATTCCTAAAAGTATGCAGCCAATGCGGCCATATCAGTGTGGAATTTTTGTAAGGGAATTTTACCAGTGGAACTATCAATCTGAACTAATAATTCTATGTAAATGCCAATTATGCTAATTTATGGAAATTAGATTTGCTCTGAAGTACACGACCAGATGGTCCTATATATTCGTTGCGCCTCTCCAGCCGCTTTTTTGTGACTCTTCAGCTGTTTCTTCTGCTCCATAAATTAGCATAATTGGCAGGGACGGGGGGGGGGTTTTGGGGGTTTTATTCGGTGCAACAACCAGG
>JAHWFP010034102.1:11218-45530 GCA_023313725.1 Lithobius niger | reverse complement strand
AACTGGCTGTAACTATATCTTATCTGCAAAAAGTGCTGAAACTTCTCAAACCAGACGAATGATGACATCAGCATATAAACAATATTGATGTTGACTAGCTCTTACAGTTATTGTTTCAACTTCCTACAATGTAATAATTCAGAGAAATTTTGACGCTGTTTGGTAACAACGTTAGTGCCCAGATAACCTTTGAGACCTACGTGGATAATGAAAATTGGTTGGCTGAAATAATAATTTATTTACGACTTAAAATGAAATACTAGAAAAGTGCTTTGCAGAATCTCGAAAATTCCCTAAATGGTTAAAATTCGTCCCCCTTAGGGACTTTGGAAGCTATAGATACTACCTACCCCCACACAACTCGTAAATCGGTGTGGCTGAGTCAGGTACCGAGAGACTGTGTTCCAACCCCTAGCAGATTTGTGACCGCTCTCCCCTAAAATCTCATCCTGGATCCGCTACTGATGAACATGAACAGAACAGAAACCCTCTACACCAAGATTTTCAAAGGCAGACACAGAGGCCAGAATTGCATCCGGGACCTCCAGCACTACAGACAATAATCCTAATTCCGTGACAACATAGCTTTTCAAAATAAAAATTGTACAAGGAGTACATAAAGTTCCAAAGGAACGAAGAGTAACGATCCTTAACTGATTAAGCGTACACTAACACTTAACGAGTCATATGATAATGTCAATCGCAGCCAGTATATTGATTAGGAAAATTAAAATCTGCCTAGTGTTAGCACTAGACCCAGCATCAGCTGATTCTTACGTCTAGTATTCACCAACTGATATGCCAACTCAGACAATTGGATGTGAAAACCAACAGCTTCATAAATTATTTATAAAAGGAATAATACAATACAATTTTACCACTGTTACTATGGTAGGACAACGGAAGGGCTGTGAACCTCTGATACTGTCGTTAATAAAATATAAGGTGGAGGTTACAGGCATAAAAGTCAAAGAAAAGGGAAAAAACTATGTGATCAAAGACAAAAAAAAACCCTCCAGATCCTCTTCTCTTAGCTAATGACAGAAACCGTGAACTGTGGGTTAGCTCACAGTAGTCGCGCGAAGTAAATTCCATACATTCACCACACGCACCGAAAAAAAGTGCTGACCACAGGCCAAGCCTGATCCCTATGCCACGACTTCCAATCACGACACCGTGTACGTGCTGGGCCAGGTGCTAAAGCAAAAAGGGGGGGGGGGCAGCAGTAATGCTGTGGAAGATCATAAAAGGTAACGTTAGATTGCATCTAATTCTACGTAGTTCAAGGAGTTCCAGTAATTTAAGTCCTATAGACCGGCAATGCCTTTAGTGAATTTACGCTGTACTGTCTCTAGAAGGTCAATGTCTTTAACTAAGTAGGGAGACCACACTGGGATGGCATACACCAAGAGTGGTCTAACGAAAACCTTAAAAGGCCCAAACCTTAATGTGCAAACTGACAGAGGTGAAGCATTTATTTACCAATGCTGAGCATCTATATGCCAGAGCACACATATTGTTGCATTACAACAGTTTGCCGAGTATGTCTGTTCCGTCATACACTGGATCATAGCCCTAATACTGTTCCACACTCTTAGTTCCCACAAAACTCTTTGCATCTCTTGATTAAAATGATGTTTCAAGTATGCAACCAGAAAAAGGAACCAGAATGAAGTTGTGTACACATCAAGTTAAGAGTTTAGATTAGAGTGGCTACCTGATCTGGCAGTCACAGTTTCCAAAACACTTTATGAATACACATTTAAGACATCAGCTATGAGATATTCAACTCAACTTTCAACCATGCTTAATGGTATTTAAAAAAAAAACTAATACATGCTTAGATGTTTCTTGTAGGCTAATAATTGGCCAGTAAAGTCATGATTCAAACAAATGTTTTGTGGATTGGTTGAATGAAAAAGCAGTATTGCTACAACATTGTTATAGATTCCAACTTATTTTAAGGCAATTGTAAGGTAAATATTAATTTTAAAAAACTGTATCGGCTAACAGAAACCTTCTGTATTCTGATAAAAAAATTTCAAGGAATCCCTTGACTCCTAATCATTGCACATCACCTTGATTCACGGTTCAAGACCCTCATCACTGACTTGTACATTGGTTGATTTAGCTGTTCGTTGTAACACGTATGTGCTGTGCTGTCAATTAAGGCGTTAATGTTGGCTTTATCTCCGATTTTGTGAGGTGTAGGGGATTAATGATGACCCACAACAACTAAAGTGTCAGCACTGACCAATTATTACTGTCTAGGCTTTTACTTACCAAGTACAGGCTGTCCACCATCTCCTTTATGTGTCCACTCTAACTCTACAATCGTAAAAGATTTGCTTAAAACTGACAAGATTGGCGTGTCTGGAGGCACTGCAAAATAAAAAATGCATAATCAATGAAGGCAGATTTTAAAAATACTAGCTCCATAAGACACCATCATATTTTTCATAACTGCTCAGTCTAAGCAGACTGCTAAGTCTATCACCTGAGACTGAGACTTCGGTCACACTACAACGTTTTCTTACCATTTTGATTTTGAGTCATGGTAGAATTAGGGGATGAAAAAGACTGAATTGCACAACGTATTTGGTGGTCACCAAGTCTGAGCAGTGGCAGAGCTCAGTTTAGTAGTCTGAAGGAGCTGGTTTGGTCAATGATTGGAATAAGAACCCTGGCAAAGTCTCTGTCAGTCTACACTGATCAGGGTAGTTTGACAGACTACCAGTCTCCTTAAGTTGCGCAGGGATCCATTCTAGCCTTTTATGACCGATATGTCATCCCCCCCCCCCAATTGATCGAAGGTTTGCAGATTGAATCCCAGAGTTCTTCCCTCCCCCTGCTAGACAGTTTCTCTTTTTAAAAACGCCAAGTAATGTCTAAAATAGAGCCAGTTCATCTGCACAAGCAATTTACTTCAGACGACTTATGGCTAAAAAAAAATAAAATAAAAAGTCAATAAATACCGTTACCATCTACTGTCATGACCATGCGAGTAGTCATCTATAGTTGTTGACCAAATGGTTATCATTGTTATAGGAAAGTATGATAACCATAGTCTCTGTACAAATAACCAACAATAATGCAACCAAGGAATAAGAAGATAAACCCTCACCCATCAATAAGTAACAGTAATGGATCAAAGCAACGGCAAGTAAACAAGCTAACAAACAATGTTAATGGCAATTACAGAATGCCCAACTGCAAAAATAGACTTGATTCCGAACAGGCTTTTAAGCCTGTTAACAGCTTGTTTCAGAACCAAAGGCTATTGCTTCGAACCACTAGCCTTTGGCAAGCAACAGCATTTGGCGAGCAAAAGTGCAACCAAAGATACTGGTGGGTATAATCATCCTGAATAGGTCGGGTACAAAATATAATGTGTTGTGGAGTAGGTAAGACCATACAGGGACTGATTTTTGTCCCTTATTTGGTAAAGGTTTCTGTATTTATCATATCATTTTTGGTTTAAAATGTCTTTAAGACCTATATATCTAATTTTATGCACTTCAGCCAGAGGCACGTTCATAAACTATAACAAACACGAAATCTGCACAGCTTGAAATCTGATAAATATTAACTTATGAGTCTGCAAAATGACTTAAGCAATCCATATCCCTGTGTAGATTTACAAGATTAGCTGGGTATCTGAAAGAGAAGAGAGTTCCGATGAAACAACTGCAACTGTGCATGGAGAAGGAGACTGTATTAAGGAATACATAGTTAAAGGATTAAAAGCAGCAACATGCATTTAACACTTTTACATGTGTAACCTATATGCATTAAACGTAAGAAAAATGTTGGAAACGAAAACTAGCTATCACAACTGTCCCTCAGTCTGCACTTGCCATTTGGCCAGTAAACTTTAAAAGTTACTTGCCAATTTCATATTTTCATTTGCCACATATTGCCCAAAATAGAAAGTTTTGTGGCACCATTTCATGGTTGTTGAATTGTTTTACATTCCTCTGACTAACAAAAAAATTCAACCATCAAAACTGAAATGTTGAATATAGTATAGCCCACAAAATTCTATATGCACTGAAGCTAATCTTTTGTGTCTAGCTACTATCGCTCTCGAGATGTAGCTATCTGAGCACCAAGTTTTGTTTAAAGTCTCCGGCTTGGCGAGTAAAATCAAAAATAAAATTACAAATTACTAATTTTACTCTCCGTTTGGTAGGTGGTGCCCCACCAATGGTGAATGTAGATGGAAACTGACACATTGAAAAAACTTGGGTGAGTAATTTCTTCGTAATTCCACGTGCATACAATTTTCAAATTATTGTGGTATTAAAACTGTTAAAACGGAAAAAAAAACAAGTATGCTTCTTTCATTAGAACAAACCTGAAGTGTAGCAAAAACATTAATTTCCTTACCCAGTACTCTCAGAGAATGCGCTATCCTGTCTTCCCCAAAGCGATTCTTAATGACACACGTGTAGTTGCCAGTGTCAGACCTTTGAGCATTCTGAATCAGTAGAAATCCAGTGGCAACTGTATTGACTCTTTCTGTTTCTCGTACCATGTGTGAACTGAAAACATTGAAAGGTGATGTGCAAATCGGTAAGAAGCTCATTAAACCACGTCAGCAATACATTTGCCGTAAATAAGTGAGATAAATTATTTCATGAATCATGTCATAAGTCTGTGTTATACATCAATTTTGTTATCAGTTTGGTGTTGTCAGTTAATGGTCATAGTGACCGGAGTTTTAAGGTAAGAGTACTCATGTTACACGACTTCAAGATTAGCCAGTAACTGGAAATGGGTCTCCAGCAAAGTATTTGTCAGACATGCTACCCAAAAATAGTTTTGTTCAAGTTTTTTATTTAATCTTTGAACCATTAGTCGGTGGGATTAACTTTTGGTCTGCTTACATCAATCAATTGGCAGCCCCTTTTATCATTCTTGATTAAACTTTCTTGGACAATTTTCATTGGAGAGTCAACGAGCTTCCAGCTGAAGCCATGGTACCAGAAGGCAAGAGGGACAATTCTCCAAGATAATCGGAAATTCCTCGGATCTTTTACATGTCACAATCGACATGAGCATGAGGCATCACAGTGCCCTTCACTCAGTGCTCGAAGTGGGGCGGTATGTGACAGTATGGCATACCGCCTCTTCACGAAATTATGTATTCCTCATTTTGCCTTAAGGAATGGGCATACCGTCAGACAAAGTTGATTTATTTGTTTGCTGCTGTGATAATACTGTTTATTTAATCACATCAGGTGTTGGTTTTTACCTGACACATGTTTTGTCTAAAAGTATACCTGATCTCGCATGCGGCTGCGACATCTCTTAGTTTATTTATTCCCTTGCTTCACAACCTGATTTTTGGCACTAGGGTGTTGTTTTGCAATGTTTCCGTGCGATGCTTCAATAAGCTTATTCCTACTGACGAAAAATAAAAATATCCGTAAGTTCCCTAAAAAAATAAATCACCAAAGCCATAGAAGAATCTTGGCTAATGTTTTGCTTTGGAATATAGGATTTTTTTTCTCTAAGTAATCAAGATGTTATATTTTTGGATAAATTTGAGTACAGATTTTTTTTAAAGTTTTGGTCTTTTTCCACCTTATTTTAAATGCCCGTTTTTTTAACAACAACCCTTCCCCCCTCCCCAAAACAGAAATTAGTAGCACGAAATTGGGGAAAGCATACAAAAAGTTTTCAGATTTTTAACCATACCGGTTCTTATTTATTCCCACTTCGAGCACTGCCTTCACTTTCGGAAAATGCAAGGGGCGGCTGACGTAAGCTTACTTAGGCGCTATATTACTTCATCTAGAACATGGTTTACTCACCCGGCTTTTAGAAAAGTGAAGTGCTCATAAAGCTGGTACCTGAAGTGTCATGTTTTGTTTATTTCTACTCTTATTGTGATTTTCATTTTATTTTTAAGTAAAAACTTACTCTTTAATCCAAGTTTTGTCAGGAACTGGACTTCCCACAGAAACGCATGATAATTTAATATCCTTTTGCCAAGCTGTCGTAATTTTTTCAGGAAAAGCAGCCATTTTAGCTGGTACTGAAACAAATTAAAACTCAATTTGGTAATCCTGTAAATATTGCATATAATACATAACATAGGGGATGTAATGCATGACATCGCAAAAATGTTCAATCTGAATAATTAATAAATAGATAAGCAGGAACGTATATGAGATATGTAGTATGATACAAATGAGGTAGATAATATAGATAATTACCATTCTTATTACAGTTCCTATGACAAGCACCACAATGTTAGGTCTTATAGTTTGTTTTCATAAATGACACAGGAGTATGAAAGCATGTGTACGTCATGTGTGAAGTATTTTTGTAAAATCATTGTTCCCCCTACTTCTCAATTTTCTTTTCATGGCATCCGATAATTTATCCAACGATGTGGTATGGGTTAGTAATCCACTGTCTGTAAATGTGTGTCAACATGACTAGCACAAACGCTTTGAAACTTTACAGTTTTACGAAGTAGACAGTCAGTGTAAATGACTGACCTTATGAGAATAGTATTCGGTTTGGTTAAACATGTAAAAGTGCAGGGGGGTTTGACATTAAAGTGTTTCACGGAGTGACGGCATCAGGACTGAATTGTTTGGGGGCCGACAGAGGGCACATCTGGAAACAAAGTGGGCCAAGGTATTTTTTTTCAAGACAACCATATTATGTACTTTTATTCCGTTTAATTCAACCTGAATGTAACGTAAGCTTCAATGCAATACAACGTTTTTTAAAATACACCCCATAAACACGCAAAATAAATTGGGCTATACACATATTGCAAAGTTGCTAAAAAAAATGAAAATAAGTAAATTAAAGTAAATTTAAAAAATAAAAGCTCTGTTTGTAAATTTGTTTCAGGTTTAGCCTGAAAGTTTATTTTATATTATTTTATTTTATTTTCTGGTGGTGACCTAAGTGTTGTTTTTTTGGGTTTTTTTTCGGGGGGGGGGGGGGGGGGTGTGGGCCGTTAAATATTTGAGGGGTTATGGCCCACCCTGGCCCACCCCTGGCGTCGTCACTGGTTCACGAAAAACGTGATAATTTGTGATATCATTTCATGACATTTCGTAGATTGCTATTGCACATTCACCAGGAGAGGTTTAATTTTTCTTCACGAGTTGCACTGCAAGCTGAAAAAAACACCAAGCATTATTGTGCTAGGTGTGTTCACTAGCTTTTGAGAAAACATTCTCACTTTAAGTAATAGTTATGGGATTTATCACCCGATGGGCGATATCCCGCACATGGCCAATCCGCGAGAACTACGTCTAGATGACGTTTGAGGCCGAAGGCCGAGACGTCATCGCGACGTAGTTCAAGCGGATTGGCCATGTAAGGGATATCGCCCATCGGCTCATAATCCCATACAGTTTGCCACGGGTACTATTACTAATTTATCGCACGGTCCCTAACTTTCGAAATTAAAAACAAAATTTGGGGTAAATGGAAAGTTTGCCATCGCAAATGGATTGCTAGGTCTGTTGTTTATACAAAATTTGGGTCGTCATGTTTGCATAATTTAGTTTTGATCCAGTCAGGTTTACGGCTGATACCATTTGAGTGAGAGGGAGGTGAGCAGAGGGGTGTGTCTAGAGGAAGAGATTTTAATAAAAAAAAATAGGTATAGGAGAAACGTGGCTTTTTTTTAAAGTCCGTGGCCTGTTGTCTATTATCTTGTTGCACATTACGGAAACTTCATCATTAAAAATTATGTCGTTCACCCTATAGCTTAACCAAAAAAGTGTTTTCAATTTTTTTTTAATTCCCTCATTTTACGTAATGTGTCGTCTTTCTTTAATTTGCATAATGTGCTTTCTGAGCAGGGGTTCTTCGCGTTCAAGTCATTCTCTGATGTCAATTCATGGTAGTAGTATCGCCTTGATGGCTTTAAACGTAGAAAAGTAAACGTGTGGATTTGGACGACAGGGAAGGTTTTCAGCTTATTAATGCCAAAGAAAAGGTTCGGTTTTCATCTTTAGTCACTGCGGACATTATACGGACAATTCAGTGGTAACGTATTCCTGTTAACTGTGTGGACAGTTAGAGACATTGTACGTGTCATTTTCGAGGAGGGGGAAGGAGGGAAATAGAGTAACTCTTAATTTTAACGGAAAGTTTCATGTATTCGAATACGTTGTCAGTTGGTGTTTTCGAAAGGCTGCAAGTTCACGTTAGATTTGTGATTTACAGCTGTTTTTTTGGGGGGGGGGAGAGGGGCAGTAGTAAGCATTTAAAGTATTTAATTTTCTTGTCTAGAATTCGAAATGTAAAACTGCTCAATAAAACCATGTGAGAATTAATGTGCTTTGTTGCTTACTAAAAGAGCACAGCAGTAGACAAAATAAAATTAATTCTCGCATGGTTTTAAGGAATTCTACCTTATGAAAGTGTTGGCAATGTCGTATCACTAGACTTCAATGTGCATGGCTTCCACACTAAAGAGTGGCGATATTCCATATCGCCACAGTTTAGTGTGGTGATATTCCATATCGCCACACTTTAGTGAGGTGATATGGGATATATCGCTGCACGTTTTTAGCATTGAGAAAGTTAGGGACCATACGATAACTGTACTTGTATGGTATTTACAACGGTGATACTGCTTTACAATAACTTGCAATAAAAGCAAGATGAAACGGCTAAGGTGAAAACATTATTGGACAATATTGTACTCACTAAATCATCAGTGGTGTTGTAAAAGTCATACTCAGGGCCGTAGCCAGCACCCCCGCAGTCCCCGCACGTGCGGGGTTTTTCTTCAGGCAGATGAGCGCGAAGCACGACGAGTCATTTATAGTGGACTTTATACATATATTGAGTTTTGTTTACAAACGCGTGCTTAGTTTCAGAGAACTGCGTAACGTAAAAATGTGGTGAAGGTTTCAAATGAAAGATCGTGCTCTCCTAATCCTACAAAGAATCGTAAAATTCCAAACAAAGAAAAATCTAAAAGTTCAGAATTTGATGAAAAACATGGCTAAAAATTGAAGCTGCCATTAGAGTGAGAGCATGGTCTGAAACAGTCATTTTATTGGTAAGCAAAATAAAAATAGCCTGTTTCTGAATAAAGCTTACAGTTTGAAAAGAATTATACATGTCAACATGTATTAATAATTTCCTCAAAATTTCATGCCAGACATGAAAATGACTAATTTTGTTTTTAAGTCTGCTTCAGGAGCCGAGTTACGGTAACCCACAAAAAAAAGTGCTGATTGTTAATAAAAAAAAAAGTAGATTGCTGCGTCAAAACGACTTGTTTATTAATTTGTTTTTAATCCCAGTAATCAGGATAAAAACAACCATTTCTTTTAGGGGGTGGGGGTGGGAGGGGGAAGACGCTTCATTTTAATTCTGGTGCGGGGGTATAAAAAAATTCTTGGCTACGGCCCTGGTCATACTTGACCACAAAGTCTAAATAACAAGAATATAATAATAATGTGGAGAAGACAATACAAATACTTACCAGCAGGTCCATCAGGAGAGCCATAGTCTATTTTAGAGGGAGGTCCTTCACCAACTGAAGTTGAGGCGGTAACCCAAAATTCGTACTTCCAATTCCAAAACAATTCCATAGCCTCGTAATGAAATTCATCAGGTTGAACTTCAAAAGGGAATATTTCCACATACTAAAATAAAAAAATAAAATAATGAAATAAAATGAAATAGAGTGTGAAAAACTGAAATGATTTTGTTGGGCATGAAAGTAGGCTTCTGGTTATGCTTACTTCTGGCTTTTCGTCCAACTTTTTCGCATAAACGGTGTAGTGAGTAATATTGCCATTGGCATGAACAGGTGGCCTCCATGACACCATTATTGACGATCTTGAGGCCCTCAGGGCACGAATATCGGCAGGTGGGTCTGGTACTAAATAAAAAAAAAAATGGAAAAGTTACAGTTTAAACTCATCCATTAATTTATACTATTCAGTTTGTTTATTTGTGCAATAAGAAGAGTGCTAACCATCCTCAAACGTTGAGCAATAAACAGGTTCAGTTTGTGGTCCTTCCCCTGCCCTCGTATAAGCCAAAACACTAAAGCTGTAATTCGTATACTTTAGTAACTTTTCCAAAGTTACATTTTCGTGAGGAGTAAGTTCCAAACTCTGAGCTGGGTCATCTATGAAAAGAAAAAAAACAAAATGTAGTAATCTTACGTGTTATTGATTGTAAATAAATAATAAGCAACAAATAGATTTACAAAAGTTGCTGTTTTTTTTTGCTTAAACTCCTCGCATTCTTAAAGCAACATACCACCTACCTTATAACCTTCCGCCTGCCTCACAACACCCACGCGACGATCACGTCCACGTAATTACCACAGCTATAAGGTCAACTGAGACGGTAGCTTCGTTCCTCGCAACGAAAACGTAGCTACTGTCTCAATTGGCATTGCGCCTAATAGTCCAGGCAGCGTGAACCCATTGATTGTGTCGTCACAAACCGGAATGATTCTCGCATTTTAAAATCACAATTTATAATTTTCTAGGCTAGTGTCTTATAATTTTGCTTCGGCGATCTATTAGAAAAATTAATTTTAATTTTTACCGCATTAGTCTATTAGATTTTAGATCTCATGGTAAT
Organism: Lithobius niger; assembly: GCA_023313725.1. NCBI lineage: Eukaryota > Metazoa > Arthropoda > Chilopoda > Lithobiomorpha > Lithobiidae > Lithobius > Lithobius niger. The sequence goes on along the minus strand of JAHWFP010034102.1, from coordinate 34,931 downwards.
TATTAGAAAATTAGTAGATGTACACACAGAGACGAAACGTCATGAGTATTGTACGCGTGCAATGCATGATTTAGTGACGGATCGTTAGTAAAGAAAGTTCCATTATATTCAACAGAAAATATCCAAGACGCCACAGTTTAAAAAGGATTTTTAGCAAGGGAAAGACTAACGGTAAGGAAATAGACCTTTGGGGCCGTACTTGATGTGGATGATCGAGAAAAACGGTGCTGGGAGGTATATACCTTCAACAGCTAAGATTACTTTGATTTTACTCTCTAATGGTTTTTTAACGATTATTTCTGTTAAGACTAGGAAACAAAGTTCATGCTTTTTACTGAAGATCAGTGCAAGGCAAAATCAAATGTAGCCTGTGTAATTTAAATCTGTAATTTAAAATGCTGGAAACATGAATAGAGTTGGTCCCTATTTAGACTTTCAGCTAAAATCTAGCCTATCTAATTCTCACTGATTTAAGCTCTAAGCAAGGCAATTATCTTTAGAAATACATGAGAGTGTTACAACTAGCCAATATTGGGTGTGGGATAAGGCAAGAAGTCAAATTAAATGGTGTCAAATTAAAAAAATAAATAACTGGTGAATTTTTATAGTCTAAATCTGTAAATTAATTAAAATAATACTTTAAGAAATAAATGTACAAAGTATCACTAAATAACTTTTTTGGTTTTCACTTCTTTTTTTTTATTAATTTATTCATACTCAGCATTAAAATTGTGTTGCTTGCATGGTTAATAATTTTATTGTTCAACTACTCGTCCGTAATTACAGCTGTTGGAGAATTGATTAGAATTGACCAAAGTTATGAATTGGCCTAATTAGAGTTTAGGCATATTTTTGCAGTCAGCAATTAATTTTAAAGCTGTCAAAAAATGAAAAATGAGAAAAAAGTTAAATTGCTAATACTAAATCACGTAAAATAAAATTCAATACCTTCAAAAAAACATTTTAACATCTGATCGAGTGCAATCGGTAACAACTACTAAACAGCCCCAATATTGCACGAAATAACTTATTGCTTGTTTTCTTGGGCCAGGCTGAATGGTTAAAGGCATCAGTCTTGTCATCTACATAATGAACTGGTATGATTTATTTTGGTTCAAACTTCAATAAATTGTTACCTAACTGCAATGACTTTTAGTTTCACTTAGTATTTCATACACTGTGTGGTGACTGCCGTAAATGTGTTCCCGACATTGGAAGCAAAGTCACCAGTGTTGGTTCACGTGGTGTTTTTTGCTTTTTTTAAAAACGCTTACAAAGTAGCCATCAAGTGCTGGTGAAACAACGAATTCACGACGTTTCGGTTCCAAGGTCGGAACCGTTTTCAGGTGAAGGGTTAAAACATGTCAAACAACTTAAAAATAAAAATAAATAAAATAACAGCAGAGTAGGCCCATGTAAATAAAACTTACAAGTCATAAGGATGCAAGATTCCATGCTATGTCATGAAATGATTTTCCAAATAGAAATTGTGACCAAGCACGAATTTCATTCGATAACAACACCATCTGACAAACCAAGGCGAATACTCAGTTACAAATGTTTTGTATACTGCACAATAGAGAGGTTTGCACTACCAAAAGTTTTCAAAGAGGCATGCGCCGTTAAAATTTCTTTGGCAGCAGCAATGAATTTTGCTGGATGACCATCTCATCTGGTTAAGCCAGGCATAAGGCCATGTGAGACAGCAAACGGAATGACTCGGCTAGTCCCAATCATCAAAAAGATACGATTGTTTGTGTGGTTACTGATACTTTGCTATATTCTCTCAAAACAAGCCACGATCAGACGAATGGTCTCTAAAAAAGAATAATAGTAAATAGAATGTTCTTATGCCTATTTTTGTGATTCGGCGTTGTTATTTTACCACCAAAAAGTGAAAAACATCCTTTTTTGGTTCGTTTTAGTAGATGAACGACCGTGTATGGCAGATCAGTCTACTTTTCACGTACTGCCACTTCACCCTCTGTCGTTGAGCAAACAGAGTGGCTGACACATCGGCAAGTCAAAGTGACCCTCTTTCATACGGGGCTAATTTTGATTATTACCGTATGCCAGACCATTTTGTTAGATACAAAAACTGCTGACATTGAGTATTCACCTTCTCACCTTAGATAGGTTCGAAAAATACCAACACTGACGATTCCACCTTCTCACCTTAGATAGGTTCATTTTCAATGTTTAAGAGAAAGAAGGTGAGAAGGTGGATTCCTCATTTTTGGAATTTTTTGAACCTATCTAAGGTGAGAAGGTGAATACTCAATGTCACCAGTTTCTGTATCTAACAAAAGATGGTCTGGCATACGGTGATAATGAAATTATCCCGACTTCTTGGTGCTGGGAGGGTTATAGGAGGGTGGAAAAGAAGGGTGGAAGTGTCGCATGAATCAGCAAAAATCATATATTAGATATAATATAGTACAACAAGCCACCTTTATGTACTGACGTTTAATCAAGTGATGTGACCCAGGTTCAAACCGACAAACCAGTCCATCACTAGATCACTACCATACTGCCCCTGCCAATATGGCCACGGACCACCTGTCCACTGCACAAGTTTATTAAATAAGTAGAAATTAATAAGTATTAATGAGACACATTATTTCTTGTGTGCACAAAAATTCCAGTAGACTAAAAAATCTGCTGACCAGTAAGAGAAAATGGGCACACTAAATTAAAGTTTGGGACAACAGTAATAGGTAACTGAAGTCAGACTTCACAGCACCACAATGTCTGTAAAGAAGGAAGTCTCGTTGAGTGACACAAAATGCTGACTGACCAAGCAAAGCGAGTGATATTGCTGGCTATATGTTAAAAAGTATGTTAACCCTATATTAAACTAAGTTGTATGTTTGCCTCTGATCTTCAGTTAGAAACCATCATACTTTCAAGTGGCTTAACATAATCATAATACTGTGGATTTTCCTACTGTTTATTTACTTAGCTTAGTTTAGATAAACTAAAAAAAGAGCTTATAAATCATTTTCTTTACATACTCTGTGAACAATATTCCAAAACTACTCACCATCAAAGCCATCATAAACAGGTCTGTAAAACAGTTTGTATCCCCGCAGTATTCCCGTGACGGATTTCGGTGGTGGAGGTTGCCAGGATACCAGCATAGTTTCTGACGTCAGTGTTGCGCATTGAAGATCCTGGGGTGGGTTTCTTGGAACTATTATGTAAAAAAAATAGTAGTGAGATAACTACGACGATACAATTTTTATATCAAAATTAAAACAAAAGATACAGTGGATTTTTGGATTGGCAATTCTCAACACACATTTTTTTTTTGCATTTAATGTTTTAAAGAACAATATTAAATAGAACACTAGACCATTATTCAATAGCACTATATTTAGAACAATATTAATTAGCCTTTAAAGTGCCAGATTAGTCCAGCTTGATGTGACAGAATTTACACATCAGTGGTTAACCTTGCAGTGCGGTTCAGGAGGTGACTGAAGAACCACCAATTTAGGTTTAAATTTTTACCCGATTCTTGCTACAGAATCGTTACTTGCGCTATGATGATTCTGGTCAATATTCATTTCGTTCATCATGCATAAACTCACCCCAGCCACATATTGAGCCAAAACACTGCTAATGAATCTTATTTTCTTTCAGGCACAATGTAACGATGCTGTCACAGCTGGCCTTGCACATCTTTGACTGTTGCCATGGGCAACGTAGCATCACTTGGTGATGGCTTGCAACAGCTTGCACCACAACAGCTTGGACAATGATGGTTAAGGAGAGCATGAAAGAGAATAAACCGTATTTCTCCATAATACGTGGTTTGTAATGAGTCCATTGTATCTAAATGAGCTGGCTAAAGTTGGCTTGTGACAGACTCAAACAGCAAGCAAACGTTGGTTACAGGGACACTGGTTTCACCAGAAGCTTTCTCAACTAGCAGTTAGCACTAACATCAATTAAATACCGACCTCCAGCCCCTTGCAAAAATATCACTACTATTTTAATTACATTTAGAAGTGTGGCTATGTTATGCTTACCGTCTTCGGACGTCATGGTGAGAACTTCTCTGGACGCCGGCCCTCTGCCAACATCATTGTATGCTTGCACAACAACGCTATACTTTGTAAAATTTTTCAGGCTGGCAATGCGGAAGGAATGATTTCGTTTGGATTCTTCTGTCACTTCCAGGGTTTTGAAGCTGTAAGGAGCCGATGCTCCCACCTCCTTATAGCCTACGTAGTAGCCACGAAGTTTCCCGTTCCAGTGTTCTTTTAATGGGGGCTAAATAAAAAATTAAAATGATGTTTTAGTGCACTCTATTTCAAGTATTTCAAAGGAGACACAACAAGAATAAGTCAAATTACTTTTGTTAAATATAGAAAATGAAAGTAATGTATGCGAGTTGCACTGGCAACCACATATAAACATAGTTCTACTAAACTATGTAGGTGGCGCAGTCGGCGCCACCAAACATGTGTTGTGCATGACATAATAGCGACGAGGTAAACTTAAATCTTAAACTTAAACATAGGTTGGACCTGAAAATGCAATATTTATTTTGGCGGGGAGGGGGGATTTAGGCTTAATGGCGCGTCGACATGCACTGTCTAGTTTTAAAAAACCATAACAGTTCCTGCACTTACTGTTTTTCGGTGATAGTGTTCCAGTGTACAGCTGGTGACACTCTCAGGCACAGTGTCCTGTGTACTTTTGCCACATGGTCATGTTTGAGAACCGCTTGTGGTGAAGATTAGTTGTTTGCTGTGTTTAGCCACGTTTTTATCAACTCATCGATGCAATGTCGGTGTTAGATGTGGCATGATTATGTGCACTTACGAATTTAGTGTGGATTGAAGAGTACAAGCTTAGTTACTATTGTTGTGCATGTCATCACATTATGTTTTCTCTAGGAGGGAGATATTTTTACATAATTGTAATTACTTTCAGAGAGAGAGAGAGAGAGAGAAATTAAATTAGATTCAATACTCAGAAGTGAAATGTTAAAAACTTCTCATGTTAGGAGTTGTTGAAAACTTGCACGTTACAAGTTTAAATGATTTCCATTAATAAAACTAGCCACGTTATAAAACTATTTAGTCTAAAAGTGAGAACCAATCAGTTAGCCTAGTGAAGGAAACGTGAAGGGTCATACAATAACACTTGAAGTCAATTCTGCCTGCGATTCAACCTTAATTTCGATTAATTGGTACAAAAACTATTTTAGTAATGCCAACTTAAGTCCTATTGCTACCACTTTAATGATGATGATGATGATGGCAATCCCTCTTGCATCAGGGTGCGGCCAAAGCTGCCTGCCTACCCCTCCAACACAAAAACTCCATAAACCCTGTTCCCCCCTACCTTAAAGTCGTGGTTGGGTGAGGTAGGTTGCTTCTAGGAGTTATGAGGTTAACTGTTAGTTTAAATGGGCTAATTGGAATACTGAATGCTGAAGTTGCTCCGGGGATTCAGCCAGCTTTCTTCGGCAAAAGCTGGGTAGCAAACTTTAACCTCAGCCTGAATTAATTAGTTCTTCAATATCAAAATCTCTGAAAGAGAACTTGTTACTGATGCGTACTTTGTTTATGACAATTACGTCCTTGGGTAGTTTCTTGACTTTATTAAGTCGGGTCTTTGAACCTTTAAAAGTTACAAAGCAGAAATAAGACTAAAACCGAATGCTAAACCGAAATTCTGTAAGGGGGAATTGAGGCTTTATGGCATGTCGACAGCTAGGTCATTAGCGCCAACTTCAGTCATAGTGCAGTGGTGCGGATTGTCATTGTATCACATATTACAGAGATGTTAAAACAAACCCTAAATCTAGGTTTTATCACATATATTTACCTGCTGCAAAAAATAAAATACCCCAGACAGGAGAACATACTCACTGTCTAATTGATGCGCTAAATCGTGTGGAACATGGAAACGGCGACGAACACCAGCAAGATGGTGACAATCGACCAGCACCTGTAAAGCCCGACCTGTGCTCCTCGTCATCCCTTGCAGCTTTTGAAAAAAACTTACACATGATTAATTTCTTTCTTTTTCTGAGGTATTTTTAACTTTTCGTTCATCCTTTAACACTCAGGTCATAGTGTTAGTGGCAGGTTTCTTCCCTTCCCTGCCCTACAGCACACTTTATTGTTTTTATTATAAATTATTAAGAATTGTACCCATGATTGTAGGTTAGATTGTGTGGGAATCTGGAGATTGTAAAGAGTTTCACGATGGGACAGACTTAAGAAGGTTTCAAGGTTAACTCCATTGTAATAATGGGGTTGGTAGTAAAGTGGTTAAAATAGAAAGTATCTATTTTATGTCCAGGGAAAACGGAATGTTGTGCTTCGAAATATAAGGTACTGTTTATATCGTTGAATGCGTAGTGCTTTTTAGTGTTCTTTTATCATCCCTGTACACATTTTTTTAACCTACAAAATTTAACTTAAGAATTTCAGAAATCTTGTTATTTCATATTTAAAAGAGAAGCTGATATCATTGCTAGTTTTAGAGAAATTGTACTGTAGTTTTTACATAAAAGCATACATAATAAGAATATAATTGTTTTTATTTCGCAGACAGGTGGTTAATTTTTTTAAAGCAGTTTTATGGTATTTTGCAATTTTTTCAGCACTGCTGCCCGTTATTTACAGTAATAAAAATAAAACACTTTTAATTTCTTTTTGCATGGTTACAGTAATGCCAATTTGCTTTGATAGTTTTTGGCAAGTAATTGTTCTTCGACTTAAGATGGTAAAAGAATTCTAAAAAGCACTACGTATTCAACGAGATAAACAGTACCTTATATCTCGAAGCAAAAGTCAGAAATTGGCTTCATTTTTCAAAGACTTGATAAAAAAAATAAAAATCACAAGGCTAAAACACCACACTTCTCTCAGCCTGCCATCTTGGTAATGAAGTGATAGCCGGAAATGGTGACAAGACGGAAGGACAATGCTGAGTGGGGGTGGGAGAGGTCAAAGAAATGGGAGAGGGGGGGGAATTTAGAATTTATACAGGGCAGGCACTTTTTTTTAGTCTACTTTTCAAGAACTTTTTCTGTTGTGCTGTAAAGTTAGGAACATTGGTACGGAAGAATTGTACCCATGATTGTAGGTTAGATTGTGTAGGAATCTGGAGATTGTAAAGAGTTTCACGGTGGGACAGAATTAAGAAGGTTTCAAAGTTAACTCCATTGTAATAATGGGGTTGGTAATAAAGTGGTGTAAAATGAAAAGTATCTATTTTATGTCCAGGGGAAACGGAATGTTGTGCTTTGAAATATAAGGTACTGTTTATCTTGTTGAATACGTAGTGCTTTTTAGTGTTCTTTTATCATCCCTGTACGCATTTTTTTAACCTACAAAATTCAACTTAATAATTTCAGAGATCTTGTTATTTCATATTTAAAACAGAAGCTGATATCATTGCTAGTTTAGAGAACACAGTATTCAACTAACGGTTCATTTCAGGCTGGTATGTAATATTTATACCACGGCTGTGACGTCACGCTAACTCAACGCCACGCTAAATTTCTGTAGGTTAAATCCCGTTAACCAACACCGGAAGAGTGCGTCATCGCAAAAAGTGTGGGTTATCAAGTTACCCAACACTTTTGCCGATAACGCACAGTTTTGCTGATAACCTACACTTTTGACACTTCCGGATCACGCGACCGGGAACGCACACACCAACAACCAAATACAGCATGCAAAAAAAAACCGTAACGCAATAAAAACGTACAAAACGAATTACTTAAAATGAATGAAATCCGATCCCTGTAAACTCTCACATGTCTGGTCCATGTCTATGCTTGTTCACTCGCGTTATCTCCCGCCACAAACTGAAATGGAATGACCTTCAGTCATACCGATACCCTATTACATACCTTCTGAGAATGTCCTAGTAATGTCGCTGTATCCCCGCTGTCTCACATGTCGAATTATTCGCTCCAAACACGATAAAGCTTCGATAAGCACGAGCGAGGTTCCAGCGAAAAACCAAACCTAGCTTGCGAACCGACGATTGTCTAACTCCCACACCCCTCCCTCCCTCCACAAAGTTTGACTCGGATATCTATCACACACTTCCCCCTCCGCAAACTAAAATGGTATGACTTCATTCATATTGAGGATATTGATGATCAACATTTTCTTGAAGAAACTTTCACAAAACACAAACACGTTTTAATTAAATACGAGTTAGCTGGACGTCCCAACCGTGATATTAATCAATTATAGTTTATAACCGATTGGTTATCGATTTTTAACCGATGGCTGTAATGATATGGCTGGCTCGACATGCAAATTACGTTTTGAGGCTCCGCCCCTCGACGTATTTGCATGTTTCGCCAGCCAAATCATCCCAGCCGTGGGTTAAAAAAATCGATAACGAATCGTTTCTAACCAATAACTTTCATAGTACTGGCACTGTGAACAATTCTGTAGACAGTGAACAACACAATAAGAAAGTGCATGTAATTCGAAATTTTATACCTTTAGGACTTATTGTTGATTTATGCAAGTAGTAGCAAGTAACCTATGAAATGACAAGTTTGAGAGTGTTTTGATGTTTATATTTGAAATTATTACATCTCTTATTCTATCAACAATCAAGTTGACAGAATTTCACACAATTATAATATAAATTGCTGTACCATCAAATGAAATGATGACTTAAGTATGACGTGAAGACTAAACTAAGTGGAACTACTCGTAGTACCTGAATGACGAAGACAGTGCTAGGAATATTATGAAAATGGACAGTACACCAAAATAAATGGAATTGGTGGATCACATAAACCTCAAGCATAACCAATTCAAAACAAATTAGTTGGAAATACACGGTTTAGTAAATATCACTATACCTTCCACGTAACTCTGATGGAATGAGTGTCTAAAGCTTCAACTTCAACTTCTTGAGGAGGACCAGAAGGCACTAGCAAAGAAAAAGTGACAGTGGGAGAGCATCCACTTATAAAAAAATCAGGTTTGTTCTGCTTTATCTGATTACAATTTTTAAAAAAGGGATGTTAAGGTTGATTTTTTTTGGAATAAACTAACAGTCTGAATGATACAGGCTAAAAGTTTAAATCAATGAACAAAACCGATTAAACGGAACGGAAAGTCAATGGGCTCGAAATTGGTTAACTAAAAACAGATGCAAACCTAAAGGCAACGTAAATAGGTTTGCATCTGTATTTCGTTAACAAAACTGATAATTAGGTAACCAAAAAAATCAGTGAAGCAATAGATAGACGTAAGTGCACTGCGGAAGTACACGTTTGCTATTACAAATATTAGACTAAAAATTTCAAATTTCAAAATTTCAAATTGGATTAAAAAAAGAAACATTGTTTTGCAGGACAAATTATTAATAAACACAAAGTACGAGGGTAGATGGTTTAAAAATTATTATCGAAAGATTCTTATTTTATAAATTATGGTAACGCTTGGTAATACCAAGAGCAGGATGGGTTTCTATCCTTTTGGTACCTGCAATTGTTTTTCATATAATACATCCTGTACCTATGAAACTTTGCTAGGCCATCAGAACCTAACATGACTCCAAACTTTAAGTTTCTTTAGTGGGAAGTAGAAACACAATTATGTCGAAAGTTTTGGTGTCAATGTTAAAAAAAAAACGAAAAGGGTTTCCACTAACACATAAGCTTCTTAAAGCAAGGTACCATAAATCCTCTATTTTTGGCCGGGTTCTCAATTGTAGCCAGTCTCTAATTGTAACCGGGTGTTTTGCCAATCACAAATTAGTAGTAGCCGGTGTCGAGGTGTAGCCGGGTCTCTAGTTGTAGCCGGGTCTCTAGTTGTAGCTGGGTCAAAATGGCTTGATTTTGTGAAAAATGCTTATTTATTAATGGTTACCGCCACGTTTAAGTTTATTAAAGAATGTGGTATTATTTACCGTTTTCAATGTAGACGCATTTTCTACATGTATTAATGCGGTAAATTTTCTTTCTAAATTTTGTAATAGCCGGTCCCTAGTTGTAGCCAGGTCAAAATGGCTTGATTTTTAACTAGTAGCTCAGGTTACAAATAGAGGATTTGCGGTATGTTTATTGCTTCTATAATTTACTAATAAATGATCATTTGTACAATGGAACACATGTGAAAATCCCAACGTTGTAAATAGCTGTTGCACAGCTGCTAATATTGTTTTATTTGTCCCTAAGCAACACTAAATGAGGTTATTACACATTTGCTCTAGCCAGTTGGACTGCATGAAAAGAGCATCATTTTAAATGTCATCAATGGTCCAGTTAAGGTGGATAGATTTTTGTTCAGTTAATCTCAAAATGTCACTCTTTTCAATGGGCATCGTTTTTTCAATGGGCAGACAACCAGAATGGTAAAAAAGGGTGGGGGTTGGGTTGCTAAAGAGGTTTAAAACACTGTAAAGCAAAATCTGGAATAGGGCTCACCACGACAAAGAAAAAGTCATGGGAGGGGGTGGTTTAATGAAGCAGACAGTTTGCATTTACAACTGGCTTGAGGATATAAGAAGGAAATAAGACGGAAATTAGTGCTAATACTTCAAGCAGTGCTGTTGGTAGTGCTGCAGAGAATTTCTTCCAAGCAGTTAGTGAGCCAGTGGCTAGTAGAGAGTTAATAGGTTTTCATGGTTTGTCCAGTAACAAAATAACTAAATGTACCTTCTTCTGCAATGGTGATGTCCACAGGACCACTAGGAATACCTTGACCAATAGTATTTTCACCCAAGACACGGAAATTATATTTTGTTGCTGGGTGCAGACCGTGGATGATGGTACTTGTTTCATTGCTTGAAACCACTAAAATTTGTATGTCTTTTGTCCATGGATCTATAAACAAAGAAAATAAGTTAATACCAGAATGCAAATAATTTCAACACAAAACTGCTTTTCGTATTTCCTAGCAGAACGTTAACGAAATGTCCCTATTTCGTATTGGCTATTGAAGGGAAAAGAATAGGTGCATAACAGTGAAGTAAAAAACTTCGTTAAGGACAGTTTATTGACCAACGCAGGTCAAATTACATTGAATGAATTGATGATTGGCATATTGATCTCAAGGAAAGGAGGAAGTGTCATCTTGAACAAAAAATAACCGAACATTTCTTGCGGCTGCAAGTGATTGTTATTTTGTAACCCTAAGTATAGTTGATTTGTAGGCAAACACACTGTTTTGAATTCCCTGTAAAGGTGGTGGCACAACACTTCAACATTCAACACTAATGTGTACAATCACTCGGTCATTCGTCTACCATGATTGCAAAACATTAACCATTTATGATTGGCTTGCGTGGTAGCAGTTGTACGGCACCTTAATAAAACCTTAATACCATAGCTAATTTCACGCCGTCAGTGTGAGTGTGATGCTTGATGACGTATAGCATACGGAAATGTTTAATCACAAACAGAACATCAGCACGTGCAAACACACTATTCCAGGTTACAAAACTATGCATTAACGAAGCATGGTTTACATTGCTACAGGTGTGCATGCAGTGTTCGTCTAAGGTTTCTAAAACATAAAACCATTATTACCTTCTAGATGTTTGTATTGCACTATATATTGGGTAATAGGGCTATAGCCATTGAATGGATGACTCCAAAGTATTTTGACAGTTCTATTGCCTAAAGATTGGATGTTGACATCCATCACAGTTTCAGGAACATCTGAAATTAAAAATATGTGTGATGAAAACGTTGTCAGACATTATAATTCTAATGTCTAATAGACATTGTAATTCTATTTCGCTTCCACAGACTCAAGCGAAATAAATCATTACTTCTGAAATAAACTAGGATTATCCAAGACGTTAACAACAATAATGGGATCAAAATCAATCATTTTGACAAACGAATTTACCTTTGACGATAACGCTAATATTTTTGTGATCAGCTCCATAAGGATTGCTGGAGATGCATGAAAAATTGGCTGCATCTCGACGGTCAGCACTCACAACAGTCAGCTCCGAGCTTGTGACATTTGGCATTGTGATAAGATTAACTTTGTATCTGGAACATCAAACCCTTATTAGAGGTTTGGTACTTAAAATGGTAAAAGCAAAATAAAATGCATTCTTAGTTAAGGGTTTACCTGCCATCTGTTACCGGATCTACTATGCGTGAACCAACATGCCACGTGAAATTCAGTGGCTGATCACCCCGGGCAATACACTTTAAATGGATGTTGTCTCCTTTTTCAACACTAAAATTATGGTGAGTAGTTTCAACTGTTGGTGGAACTAAAATGAAAAATACAACACTTAATATTTTGACCAATAATGAAATAGTTTTAAATGCAGCATCTAAGGAATGTTATTGTTACACTATGAGTGGAGACATAAAGCCCACTATGCGAATTCATTCCGTTTATAATGATCGTTACTGGCACTATACGTTAAATTATAATGCTACCTATGAGAAATCACTAAGTATCTAATATACGTTATTGTACACTATAGGTTTGTAAAGCTCACTGCGAAAAATCGTTAAGTATTTAATAAACGTTACTGTAAATTACTCTAAGTGAAGACATAAAGCTTACTGAGAAATTATTCAGTTTCTAATGAGCATTACTGTTCACTATAAGCACAGATAAAGCTCATTACACGAACTCATGACCGTTACTTTGTACTATAGTGAAGATATAAAGCTCACTGTGAGAAACCATTTAGTATATGAACGTTACTGTTAACTATAATGGACGACATAAAGCTTACTACGAAAAATCATTCAGTATCAAATGAACTTTATACTGTAAACTGTAGGTGAAGATATGAAGCTTGAGAAAGCATTCATTATCTAATCTTTGACACTGTACACGATAGGTTAAGACATATAGCTCACTAAGAGAAATTATTCTTAAAGCCATGTAAGTAGAAAGAAGCCTAGGTCAGAATGTCCATGACCATCTTACAGTTTCGTTTCCATGACCACCTTACTAAGGAGTGCTATGAACGATGGAGTTTGTCCTGGCGACACTATATCTCATGCTAATGACTTGGTCAAACATTTGTGTGACCGAGTTGTTTTTTTTACAAGTTAATGGTTAGCCGTGTACCCATTACATGTGCTATATTTCCGAAAGTATCCACGACTACTGTGTAGTCCTAGCCAAAATTTCTTACCGCCTGCATGCATTGGTTAGAAAAGCTAGTTAAACTTCAGAAAGGTGGTAGCACGATGTGGGTTAAAACTATAGTGTATTTTTAAGAATGAACGTGTTTTCGGAACATGCATGTTCCGTATGGGACACTAATTACTCCCACTGAGTTTACTGTAAACTCGTAAGTTGTGCTAGAAAGAAGTTGTTATACCTAAGACAATGAAGCTAACGTTGTGAACAACAGCTAAGAATGACAAATGGGTAGCAATTATGACGAAAGAATATTCACGTGTCATGGGAGCCCGAGAATTGAATCCGAGTCTTTGGATTGGTCCACCACTATGCTAACTCGACACTATCAAGACAGCTAACTTACCATGTGAATTAACGTCAGTACATAAGAAATATACAACAATGTATTTCCGTTTATTTAACCAGGTTGTGATGCCTTAATTGGTATTCATTGTTGGCTGGTGTATTGTTTATGCGATGAAGCGTTGAGATGACGGAATCGTCGTTGGTTTTTTGTTGTCATAAGAACTCGTTTTTTTTTACTATTATGATCTTACTTTTATTTAGTAAGTTCTTCATAAAACTTGGTTGAGGTCTGACAACTTGTTAATACGTCGCCATTTTGCTGCGTAGGCTTAAAAGCTGTGCAACTCATTGTTCTCAGCCAAGTCAAGCCTTATGCCGTGTTTGGGTTATACCAAGTCCTTGTAGCTGAACTTTTATAACCACTACGTCATAAATCTCTTATAAGAGAATAAAACAAAGTAGCCAAGAAAATCATTAGATATCCAGTCGATTTCCTTCACACTCGATGCAGTCTTCATATGACCATGGGCCTTTCACACAGAAGATGAAGTACACTACACAATCGAACATGTGTTAGTGCCACAAAAGAGTCAGGCATGTCAAAATAGCCTACTAACAGAAGAAATATGTGTCGTTGCGCTGAATGTAAGACATTTTTTTGGTTTATACGAAATTAAGTTAATCGTACAACAAGCTAACACAACATGACAATAGTAAAGTATGGACATAGCACCATTGTATACTTTCAAGCAAGGCTTCTCTACAAGTCTTATGTTGCTGGGCCATAACAAGACACATTTATTCGAAGCACCAAGAAGAGAGAAAATTCCGTTTAGCTTAACGGACTGGGCCATATGCCCATCACAAGATTTTCACATAGACAAGTGATTTGCCTGAGTTGATTTACTTTGCAAGCATATGTAGATTAAAGCCCTAACCAGACTGGCTGCTCGCGGCTGCACGCCGACGTAGTATGGTGTAAAAAAGACTTCAATATTCGTCGTTAACGCAACACCAACCACACGATTGCTGCAATGTTGACCTTGTACGCACGTAGTTACGCATTGCTTCGCACGAAATTTTCTTCTGTCTGGAGAGGCCTTAAGGGTGAATGGTACCTGCCGTCTAACGCAGCAAAACTATTGCAAATCATAAAAGCAGACAAACATTTTAATTTTCGGTATTTTAGGTTTTCGTGTCTTGTTCACGTAAACAAAGTAAACCACAATGAAAATTATGACCTACCACAAATACAACACTAAAAGGAGCTCAAGTACAGTATACTTACAAAGTTAAAACGTAAAAATACAAAAATTGGGGGAAATTGGCGGTTGACATGGTTCTCCCCAATTTTTTTTTTTCACGTTTTAACTTTGTAAGTATACCGTACTTGAGCTCCTTCTAGTGTAGTATTTGTGGTAGGTCTTAATTTTCATTCTGGCTGACTTTGTGAACAAGATACAAATTAGATGCCGAAAATTAAAATATTTATCCGCTTTTATGATTTTCAGATATTTTTGCTGCGTCAGACAGCAGGCACCATTCCCCCATAATCTACTTACGCTTGCAAAGTAAATCAGCTCTAGTAAAATTCATGTTAACAAAGTGATTTGCTATATTCGCTCCAATCATTCCTTATATTACTGGGCAGCCGTTTCCTTACCTCTTCCCAGTCCTGAATATAAACCTTATTTAACGTTGTGGCTTTAAAAGTATAATTCACACGTGGTGTTGCTCTAGGTGGCTAACTTGCCTAACAATCAATTTAATTTGATGAAAAATAATTTACTGGTCTTTAATTTTATGGAATATCAATGGCTTTGAATTTGACAAAAAATTAAAAACCAGTTTGTGTGTGTGGAAACACCTTTACTCGCAGTGCTCTAAGGAATCTAGTGCACCTCCCCGAAAGTATGTATGGCAAATTTTAAATAAACGTAGACAATTGGTTTAGTTTAAGGAAAGACCAGACAAAACAAATAAAATCGGTTTTATACAAAAAGTTTAAATCTTAGATTGATTCAGCAGCCAGATTTCATAAAGCGATACTCACAGTTAACACTGAGGAAAACCATAGTGCTCAAATCTCGTCCAATGCCGTTGGTGGCTTGACATACATACTGTCCTCGGTGGTAATTTGAGGCTTCTTCGATATACAATGATCTGTTGTGGAGTAGTCGGAATTCCATCCCATCCAATATAGGCTCGTGCTGATCACCCGGTGATGTTCCTAATTTCAAAAAAAAAAGCACGGAGGTAACGAAAAACGTAAGTCTGTTAAGCAAAGAAATTCAAAGATTTCGGAAATTTTCTTACATTACATCTACCAGAACATTACAAGAATAACTTTGCACAAACGTTAACATGTGTCCAGTTATTCTGTAACTTCAAAAAAACTGATTTTATGCTCGACACTCAAGAAAATATTGCACAACTATAAACACAATGCTCTCCCCTTTATATTTCTCTGACGTTATGGTGCTGATGGATTTTTTATGTATGCTTCATTCAATCATAGAGAAAAAGAACATACATTAAAGCAATCATTCCTATGCCATGCCTTTGCTAAAACCAGTAATTTGTGTATCTGGTTTTGCTAGTACACTTTTCGTGATCTCATGCAATTTCAAAGACAAAGCGTTGATATAATTTTGAGAACACAGGATAAACCGATAGGAATGGAAAACACGTGATTTAAAGTTCATCACGTGATTAGAAAGTCTAAAAACACTTCAAAAACACAACTTGTTTGTTTGCCTTCTTCAGGCACAACAGAATTACTACAGGCACTTGGTTCACTTTGTTACCAATCAACATCACTCTGTTATCACCAAGATCACTGTTGCGTAGGTAGCGTCGGGTATAATCCAAATCTGCCGCCCGCGACTACTGATCAATATGAGTTGCATCTGGAGCAGTTCTCAATTTCGTTTTCCTTTTCCATTTCCATTTTCCAAGTAATAGCCGGATTTTGGGGGTGGAGGAGGTGGTTGATGAACGGGTAAGAGGGAGGCTGTATGTTCATGAGGGGGATTCCTTTCCCTTTAGGTGTTGGATAAAAATTGAGTCCAAAGCACGCAGGTGAGAATTGCTGAGTGAGCGGGGTTGGCTGCTATACAAGGTTAGGTCCCGACCACTGGTGGCTGAGATATGGTCAAGTAATCGTACATTAATTCCCCTCCTCGTCTCTTTATATAGACTGCTGAGCACCCAACGCAGGGGTTTTGATACATTCCTAGTTGTGTTTGTCGCACAGTCTGGTGCGAGTTGGATATGAGCCACTCCGGTGGGAAAAGAAGGGAGAGGAGAGGTGGAGGAAGGATGGGGCAGGGGTTACTCGTCTTTGGCCTTACTCCTGGTGTTGTACCTGTTGCACTTGTGGCTGATGAAAGCGGGCTTACGACGCATTATCAGACGCTCCACAGTTTGGTCAGGGTGTCCTGGTTCCTCAGCAGGAACTTTGGATTTGTATGGCTTGCTTCTCAGCTGAGGTTTCGATTTAGTGGAATATTTCGAGTAACGAATGAATTGTGCTTGGGTTGTATGTGTAGAATTGGTTTGCTGACTTGCGTCTTATAAGTGAGTGCCACTTCGCCTGGTGGGGTGGGGGGTGGGGGAGTTCAGGGGAGAGCTTCCTTCACTGCGTGTCTCTCACTGAGCCTTTTCACTAAAGCTGACTTGATGGCCCTGTTGAGAAAATGGGTGGGATAGCCCAGTTGGATTTATCCAATTCAAGCAATGATTCCCACCAATGTTCTTTGGAGTCAGTTTCTATACAACACGCCGAGGGAAGGGAAATCCCCCTCATGAACATACAGGTTCCCTCTTGTCCGTCCGTCTACCACTTCCTCCACCTGTAAATCCACCACCCCCAAATCCGGCACCTGTTTGGGGAAAAATGGAAAATGATAACGAAAGTGAGCACCGATCCATATGCGACTCGTATAGATCAGTAGTCATGGGCAGCAGATTTTAATTTCACCCGACAAAGTCGCAACGATATAGAGTGAACCAAGTGCTTATATTTGTATTTTGCCTGAAGAAGCAAGACTAGTTAGCAGACATCGATAAAAATAGACGTCGGGTTTTTCAAAATTGTCAAGGATAAATCGGGATATATTTATTTGCACCGCTATTAACTTATGCCCAAATTTATCTTTACTACTTATTCTTACTGCAAAGGCAAAGACAATCAAGCCACTAACTAAATTGTTCAGTAACTCTGTCAAAACTTTGCGACTGTCAATGGCTTGTCGGTCATGTTTACTTTCTTCATAAAATTCGGGACAGAACCAAAGTCAGAATTCCCTACCAATCATAGCATCAAATTAATACAGCTAAATTAAACAAAGAATGTATATGTATTTAATTTAGCCATTCTCCACTTGTTGATCTGTTGTCGTCTATACCGTGCGATTCTTACTAAGCATTTTGAAATATACGTCAGGTACCTCAGCAAATCGTGTCATAGTTAGCATATCCATCCGGTTTATTTTAACAATTTTCTTTTAAAGGCTATTCAACTATTTTTGATGAGCTGCATCACCAACGTGGGAAAAGCAAACAGGATCATCCGGAGTAAATATTCTGTCATGACTGAGATACCAAAGTTTAGGCCATGAATTATTCCATTGTCAATAACACTATAGCCTGTCAGCATATCTGACCACAGAGCTGAAGGTATCCTCCCAGCCAATTAGCAAAAGCATTCATTGGTGTTTCGTTTCGAACGACCAAGCAGGCCTGATGTTAACCATCTGCCCCAACCACGTATTGATTGCAACTGTATCACGAGTGATATTATTTAATCGCAAACAAGTATCATTTGCACACTACTGTAAATATTATTGATGCCATGCTCTGGTTCACCCTTTTACTGTCGAAACGATCATAGGACGGGTGAACTATGTAACGTCTGCTTAAAGACAGCTGCGGAAGGATGGGTCAAATATAGTTCTTAGTTTTGTTGATTAAATACATATTTTGGGTAACTACTGCAGAAATGCAAATAAAGAAGTTGTGCAATAAATTGATCACTAAATACTTTTTTTTGTGTGAAATTTCAGCCCTCGATTCAGTGTTTTTTGACGAACTTTTTTTAAATTAATTTCTTTGAGCTTTAAGTCAACCGAAGCAATTTAATGCTTGTGTGGCTGAAGCAGCTCAATTTTGAACATTGCCAGACTTTTTGAGAAGAAGAAATATCTGGTAAAGGGAGGGGTCAACCCGGGGATTTGAACCGGGAAACCTCCGATCATCGTTGGGGCAGAAAGATTGTCCAGAATTGGCCAGAATGAGTTCCCATAGATGATGACGGAGCATGGTGGCCGATCACACTACCCTGGCCGGCAGTCCTGACAGGGACTTTTCCAAGATCTCGCTTTCCAGGGGTTCGACCAGATCCGCAAGCCTCCAGCAACCAGGCTGAGCTTTCTCACCGCTTAGCCACGATGACCAATTCTGAGGCAATTTGCTGAAAATTATAATTTTGCATTTTATCTTTGCAACTATTGGCCAGAATGTTACGATTTTTTACGCAGTGGTTAAGAATTGTCCATAGTAGATTTATGTTTTGATGATGTTCAGTGATTTTTTTTGATACCATGGTATTCATTATTTTGTTATGAAAGTTTATAAATTTTGTTGTGCAACAGTATACAGTACTACTGCATCAATATATACCTCTTCTCAAAGATGATGTCTATTAAAACTGCACAAAAAGCTTTAGGTGTTAATTTTTTTTAGATAAAAACAAGAAAACGGATGCGTACACTTTTGTTCGTATACAAAAAGCATCGTAGACTAAAGTGGCACTATCACCGATTGAAAGCCTGCAGAATCTGGTAACATATTCTAGCGCTATCTAGAACTATCTAGCACTTGCTTGCATCAAGCGAAGGAATGCACAACGCCATTTCCATTAACGGAACAAACAAGCCATGAGCATGAGTAATTATTGCGTGAAATTTGGTGCGTCCGTGCACCTGGGAGCGAGCTGTAAAGGTTAACGATATCACTGGCGCCATGGTATTTTCGTTCGCTGATAGTGCCACTTTAAAAATGCGAACAATCCCCACAAACGGAAAAAATCACATATACAAGGAAACAAACTTATGACGAGCGCACTAGAGAAAACCAGCAAACATTATTTCCTTCCTTCCTTCCTTCCATCCCCTGTACCAGTTGCGTCTCGCACGTTCCATTACGTTTGAAGAGATAACAGAGGAACGCAATTTGGGGTTTGGCGCTAACGTGATTTCCTCCGTTAACCACAGTAATTTGCTTACTAATGTTACACCTATGGTTGCGTGTCGATGATGGCTCACCAGTTGGTCTTTTACCTTCTGTTTTGAGCCAGGTAATGGTTGGATCAGGCACGCCTTCAGCCATGCAGTGGAGCATAACGTTTCTTCCAGCCAGAACGGCTGTGTCAGCCGGTTCCACGATCCATTTCGGAGGCACTGAAACAAAGAGAAGGAAAACGAAGGCCATGACCAAATCCCTTGACACGAGATTACCAACCGATCGATTAAAGGGGCATCGCCCAGAAAAGTGGATTAAGACGTCAGGAGAAACAAGGTCCCTCGATGGCAAGGCAACACCCCTCAGAGCTAGGCCCTGATTGAGTTACTGATCATGAGCAACACACGAAATAGGGTTATCGGAAGACAACGTACCGTCCTGACCATAGATCTGCATGCTGCAAGCTTTAGGGTTTCTGCTAAATGGTTACCACGTGGGTTTTCTGCTTTTAATCTTATTTTGGTTGTGGTTTGTTCGGCTGTTAGCGATGTTGTTAATTAATTGCTCGTTGCACATTCACAAGGCGGAAGACTCACAAACCTGCCGTATTAACAATTTAAAACAAAGTGCATCGTAAATAAGATGAATGCAGAAAAAACCATGTAGGAGCTATCTAGCAGAACGTTTATTGACAAATTTTATTACTACTAAGATTACTGGAATAAAACTGTAGTATCTGGGAAAAAAATGATCTAAGAGTTTGAAAGACGATTTTGGAAAGATGATTTGATAGAAAACTACACTACGATTTTTGCTTTAATTTGTGAATTTTTAGTGCTTTATCTGACAGAAACTATGAAGACAATGCTTTTTACGTAATACACGCATTATAATTAGTTATGCAACTTGTTTCAAACAGTGATCCAGTGGATATTTTGGAACTGGCGAAGTTGAAATATTATCTTTTTTTTTTTAAATTAAGTTAATATACGCAAGCACGAAGAATTTGACATGCTTGTTCGTGCACACTACAGTTGTCATCACATTCATTTTCAAATTTTACAATCAAGTAGGAAATCAACTATTACACAATATGTACACTATACTATATTACAAACAAAAACGTCAAGTGAGCCGTAAAAAAGGGGGATATATGATTGAATTTTCACTTGTTAAAATGAACACGGATAGAAATTGATAATTTTTAATTGAAATAATTACCGCAAGTTGACTAGAATAGCAAAAACTGAATAGCTTTTCAGATAACTCTGGACAACCTAGTGGTACAAATAATGACTTAGAACGTGAGACGTGTTAACAATAAAAACGTTCAGCGCGAGTTCCAGTGATTATAATAGTATTTATAAAAAAAAATGGATTGTTCTATGATATGACTTCTGGCTGGTTTCATGCGTTTTTTTTACATTACAAACAGAAACGTCAAGAGTGCCATAAAAAAGGGGGATATATGATTGAATTTTCACTTGTTAAAATGAACACGGATAAAAATTGATAATTTTTAATTGAAATAATAAAATGAACAATTGAGAAAATTCCATCTGTTTAGGTGCTGTTGTGCTTTACGTTTTAAATATATGATTGGTAAAGTACAACAGCACCTAAACAGATGGAATTTTCTCAATTGTACATTTTATTATTTCAATTAAAAATCATCAATTTTTATCCGTGTCCCCAATGGAATTTTCTCAATTGTACATTTTATTATTTCAATTAAAAATCCTCAATTTTTATCCGTGTCCCCAACCCAAATCCACTATATCTAGAGAGATTCGTTCTGGAAGGTACATTATTTATTGGCTACAATATAATACATTTTTAGCTCCATTTTTAATTTATCAAAGTGATTGATATTTTTTAATTTTCTGGTAAATGCTAAAAATCGTACTTCGTAGTGATAAGGGATTAGACTAATTTTACCATATAGGTTACTCCAAAGTGGCACTTTTACTTTTACTGTTCGAAATTTGGAAGTCCTGATAATTTTTTCTTACTTTGTTCTTAAAACCAAAATAATGTTTCAAAAGCATTACATAATTCATTATCCAGTAATATTTAAGATAGTGTTCTTCTTCATTATGTCAGTTGTTTTTGTTTTCATCACAAAATCTAACCTCACACATATTTCTTTACGTCCAAATGTTACTGGCCTGGACAGCTGCGAACCAATAAAAGAATAAACCATCAAAAACACACAAATGTTACTGATGACGTTTTATGTTATGAAATTACGACAGTCGTGGCAATAGAGTTTACGTCATAGTTCTCAAATTTAATACCTCAGTTTTGAATGCAACAGAACATAACGTTAGGAAGTTCTTCATGAATTTGTGGAACAGAATGAAAATTCTGTTATATCATAATTAATCAATAACATTGTACAGTGTCCATCACTTACTGGAATATTTTCAAGCGTCAACAAAAAAAAAATAACAATGAAAGTAAACGTAATGCGTTTCGTCCATCGAAGAGAACAACTCAAAAAGTTTTACTCTAAAAAAAAAAAAAACACTAATACGCGCTCCATTTGTTGCACGCAACATATCTAGCCGATTTTCAATGTCGCGTTAAGTATTGTAAAACGTGAGCAAGAAGCTCACTGTCGTCCCGGCTTACAACCCAACAACCCATCGCCATCTTCTATGGTCATACAAGATGGCAACAGGTTGAAACTCAGGTCAACAGTGAGCTTCTTGCTCACGTTTTTATCTTTCGTAAGGTTTTATTGTAATTACACATCATACTGTAAGGCATGCATTGGTATTGTTAGTCATTCTCATTATGTTTGTCCTGGTTTTTTTTTTAGGTGATCAAGTCACTTAGTATGCTGTCTGTGCTGAAAATTAAAAGCTAGCGTACCATTTTGAATAACTAAATACGGATGCAAACCTATTTACGTTACCTTTTGGACTTATATGTCAGACTGCCTGAGCGGGGAATCGAACCCACGACCTTTAAAATTAAAGGCCAAGGTCCTACGCTGAGCCATACTGACACGGCCGTATTTAGTTAACCAATTTCGAGTTCATTGGCATTCCGTCCCGTTTAAACCATTTTGAATACCCAAAAGCTAGCGTACCGTTTTGAGTCCTTTGGCCCTGTCAGTGGGTCCCACCTCCCCATTTGTTAAACATCAAATTTTTTATTTTAACGTTGGAAACGGGGTCAAACTTTACAATAACTGCTACCACAGTCACTATACATGGCTAGCGTAGAATGTAAATGCTTTCGGAGCACTTGGGTACATTATTTTTTAACCCTGTTAGGACGTCAGTAAATCAATTGATGAGTCAACGTAAACAACATTCCGAAATACTATTTAACACGTTCGAACACTGCCTTTAATGACTATAATATCACTCAACATTTAGTGACCGTTACATTGTGAAAGTTCGTTTCATTGCATTAGTAATGACTGAAAATACAAACACGTTTGCAAACCAAAACTTCTACTCCTATTAAATGCATTGTTATCGGATTTTCGGCTATAATACCACAAGTGCTTTTATGAAATTTGTGTGTTTTAGCACGGAACTCCTTTCCAGATTTAATTTCCCGAGACCAAAGGCCAAGGGAAATTTGTGTGTTTTAGCACGGAACTCCTTTCCAGATTTAATTTCCCGAGACCGAAGGCCAAGGGAAATTTGTTGGAAAGGAGTTGAGTGCTAAAACACCCAAATTATACATTTAATACAAGCACGAGTGGAATTCGGTTGAGAATTTTTGTTTTCTTTTCCCTAAACGATTTTCTGAAGGAATTTCGTGTTAGGGATTCGGTTGCGATTTGCGATCTTGATTTCGACATACGAAGTAATTTTGATTTACGGTGTTTAGTTTTGTCTATAACGTTTACCTTTTATGTTTTGTTGACAATGTTAACTATTATCTGGCGTAGCGTTACCATCCACCATCGCATTTCATCAATCAACCTGTAATTTCGTTCGCTTTGGCATTGGCATTTCGTATTAGGCCTAACCTCATTTTTATGTTGTTGATACGCCAAATGAAACGTATAAGCAGCTTCGTGT
>JAHWFP010034102.1:0-11208 GCA_023313725.1 Lithobius niger | reverse complement strand
CGAATCTTAACCGAGAAACAGCTTTGTGGTGTTTCCGTAAAAACCCGACGATTAAGGAACCTGACGTCATTTCCATAATAAGGGCATAAAACAACGCAGCATCCTCTAAGTGAATTATACTGTACAAATCTGTGGTTTGTTTGTCCGCGCTCATTGAGAAAAGCTTCGATCTGTATAATGACTGAAGGAGGAGGTCCGCTGTCGGTTTCGGTTTCGATGAGCCGGGGTCTTCCCAGTGTAATCCGACCATGGCCCTCAGAAAAGAAAACGAAAATTCTCAGTGTAAGTCGACCATGATCCTCGTTTTGCGGAAAGAAAACAAAAATTCTCTCAGTAATTTATTAATGGTAGCTGCACTACCTACTTACTAGAAGAAACTTTATAACTAATAGCCTACATACATATAAAATCAACATTGATTTCATTCTGACATAGAAAAACGTGAGAGCATCTTACCTTTTACAACTAGCAGAGCAGAATGAGTAGCAGTTGCTCCTGAGTTGCTTGCATAGCACGTGTAGTTCCCCTGATGTCCAGGAGTGAGCGCCTCAATGGACAGAACGCTTGAATACTCATCGAAGTTTCGAATGGAGATGCCTTCTTCCGAGTTGAGTGTTTTGCCATCCTTTTCCCATCGAATGGTCAAGGGAAGGTCACCACGACTGACCACACATGACACGCGAACTAGCATGCCCTCGAACAGATGCTCATCTTGGAACGTGAAGGGGACAATTTTCGGAGGCACTACATTTGTAAAAAATCACATATCTGTAGTATGTACACATAAGGCCTTACACTATTTAAAATTTCCGTAAAGTTACGAAGATCTGGTAATTCATTTCAATTCCATAATGGTTCGGATGCATTGCATAGGAAAGCCTAATAAATAGAGATGGGGACGTGTTTCAGATGTAATGATACAGGAAATATCACACCTTAATGAACAAAGCCAATAGGCCTACTTCATTCAGATAAGTTTTCGACTTCGAACTATGCCAAAACTTTTACATTGAAAGTCCTGGAAACAAACTACCAGGTTTTGTTTCTGTAATATTACGGAAATTGTTAACAGTGTAACCATTTGACGCCGCACGTGTCAGAATCGTGCGGAACAGTGTAACGGCTTTACCCAGTGTAATGCGCAAAGCAAATACTCTTCCCTCGGATATGTTTTCGACTTCAAAACACGCTTAACTTTTACATTGAAAGACCTGGAAACAAATGATCATTTTTACAATTGTTGAAGCACAGGAAGCATGTTCCCAGATCGAATAGATTTAGAAGGAGTAAAGCACTGGTAGCATGTTCTCAGGAAGGATGAATTCAGAAGGAGATTCACTCGTAACAAATGCGAATATATTCAGAAGAAGTAAGGCACAAGCCATGTTCCCAATTAAGAAGGGTTAAGAAGGAGTGAGGCACAGGCAGCATATTCCGCTGGTTCAGGATTCAAAAGAAGTAAAGCACCAGTAGCCTTTAGGTCTGTAGGATTCCTGGACAACGTGTCCCTAAAATTGGAGATCTTTTGCAGGAATAATATCGTTCAATGTTGCCATGTGAGGATGAAGGTTAGAATATCACCTCGCCAAATGGGTAGCACCCACATGTACAAAATAAATTAATTTAATCACTGGCTTTTTGAACGATTGATTGGTGGAGGCAGGTAAGAAAAAAATGTAGTGGTGTTGTACCTATTTGTTACGGAATTTTATTCTACATGTATTACCCTTAAAAAATATTGAATGAAAATCGAAAATCTAGAGTTTACAGAGGTTTATTCTGTATATGTGGGTGCTGGCATACTTTTGGAGAGGTGCTATTTTAACAACATGATGATCGAACACCAAGTATTAAGTATGTTCGCCAATATTTGAAAGTATATTAAGTATCTTCGCCTGCATTAATCTTCTGTCTCAAAAATTTCGCTGACAGCAGGCAGCTTCCATGTAACAATATTTGGAACCGATTGCATGAAAAAAACTTAAAGGCGATTTACACGTGATTTACACCTAAACACTTCTAAACACAAAAAGAGAAATTGAAATCCGTTGTATAGACAGTTTAAAAATATATTTAACAAAATATTCGCCATTTTTAGTTTTTGCTATCATTTTTTGCCACTAAAGTTGGTGACAGGCTAACTTTAAAACTATTAAGAGCATAAGCCTAAAATGTATAAAACTTTATTTTTTGGGGGATTGTTTCGGTAAATTTTTACACTGGACGTACAAATAATGTTAATCTCAATTTTTTGGATGCCACAAACTCATTGGCTATAGTGCCACTTTCTACGAATTTGCAGAAGTGGTATGTTAGGCACGTTTAAAGCTAGCTTGTCTTCCGAGTGTAAATCTCACCTAACTGCCACCGTTTAACCTCTTCCGTGATTTAAAAACAACATTTACAAGATGGGGCTAAATGTAAGCCCTCAAGAACACTGCCAGCTTTGTGAGGGGTTCCAGAGACCGAACACAAAACGAGCTGCAACAACTCTGTGGTCAGTGACTTCGTTTCCAAACAACGTGAATGCCGGTTCGAATCTAGCAGCTGACCTATGGGACTTAAAAAAAATTATGAATTATATTCGTTCTCCTAAGACTTAAGCTATGCTTTTCTTGGCTCAGTACTAAGCTATTTTTTTCTTGGCTGTGTTAAGTTGGCTTTTCTTGGCTCAGTATTAGTTTTACAGCTTGTCAAAACTTTCTCAATTTTAAAAGAATGTGCAAAGAGAATGTGCAATGTTAAAATTATTTTTCCACACCTTTTGCAGTGAACTGACTAGATC
The DNA here is from genome assembly GCA_023313725.1 of Lithobius niger. Lineage (NCBI taxonomy): Eukaryota > Metazoa > Arthropoda > Chilopoda > Lithobiomorpha > Lithobiidae > Lithobius > Lithobius niger. The sequence continues at coordinate 8,423 of JAHWFP010034102.1, read as the reverse complement.
CCATTGAAAAACAAAATAAAACAAAAATTGTTCATAAAGTTCATTGACAAAAGCACAGCAAAGAAGAGTACATAAACAAGCACAGAAATAACTCGATTTGGTCCAGTTTGCAAGTGAAAGTTTTAAAAAGAAAAAAAGCACGTTCAACATGGGAACAAGGAACAAGTGCTGACTAACGTGTCTTCTATCTATCTGACTTCCCCTCCCCTAACTGCGATTCGTTGTACACGGTTTAGAGTTCTGACCACGTGAAAATATCAAGGATGGATACAGAACGAATCCTTGGAGGGGGCCGCAGGAAGGTTTTTCTTCTTTTTCGTTCATTTTTGTCATAATTTAATACTTTTTCCCCAACAATTTCAGCAGTTTTTCCGAGTTTATTTGTCTTGGAGGGGGCTGCAGCCCCCTCGGCCTCTCCTTGGATCAGCCCCTGATTTATTACCTATCAATAAATTTTCGCTTTATTTTTTTCGACAAACTCTAGTACGGTTTCGTCTCGGTGAAAATGGGTCTTCTGTCCCTTGACATCATGTTGATCAGGCTTTGGGCGTTTTTAAACTTTTTAAAGTTTTGTAGCAAAACGTAGTGGTATCAGGTTTTTTTTATGTGTTCTTCTTGGCTGCACTATTGTTATTGAACTTTGAGTGCATTTTGTTGTTTTATTTGTAGGAACTAGTCAGTTCGCCAAATCAACTCAAATCAAAAGTCAGGAACTTCTCGGTTGTCCTTTTATCAAAGGTTTCAATAAAGACTGTTACGTAGTACTGTGGGTTCGTTAAGTACCAAACCTATGTATGAGATTGGCGTAGTAACGACTATTCAACGATCATGGACTTGGCTGCTGCCTTTATAGCAGACATAATTACCCGTGATGCACTCTGGTATCACGCAGAGTGCCATCTACATAATGTATGCACAGGTAGGGAGCAAAGCCCCCTGTAACCAATAGGCAATACTACATTCATCCTGGCTAAGGCCAGCTTAGATATATACATTACAGTATGGGATCCAGGACACCATAGCGACTACGTAAACTTCACCAGACGACACATTTAGCAGAAGAAAAAATAAAGTTTCAGCCAATTTTACTTACCGTTGACGGAGAGTTCTGCCGTGTGCTGAACCGTCGCTGCGTCATTAGTGGCTACACACGTGTAATTGCCATTGTGTCGTGATGTTACCACCGCAATAGTCAGGATACTAGAGAACTCGTCCAGGTCCCGGATAGTAACGCCCAAGTCAAAGGGGATAGGTCGGCCGTCCTTATGCCACTTTATGGCCAGCGGCAAGTCGCCCTCACTGACCACACACTGCAGTCGAGCACGCGCCCCTTCACGGAGTAACTCGTCTTGGAAGGAAAAGGGCGTGATCTTGGGAGGAACTGAAAGAAAGAAAAAAAGCCATAGAACAGCCATCACAATCGAGTAAATGGGCGTCTAAAGGGGAAGGGCAAAGCCAGAATGGAATTTAACTCTTTAACACCACACTGCACGCACAAACGAGGAAAGCGTACAGGAACGAGGCCGGGGCGGAAGTATACCATACTACAAAAAGCGCAATGTATGTGTGTGAGTGTGTGTGTGTCTGTGGTTGGAAGGGTGGAAGGGTGGAAGTGGGCCCAGCCACCCACCCTCATTCGATCCCGCAAGCTGGTAAATAACTACTCAAACGCTAATTAGGCCTAACTTTAAAAACTAAATTGGAAAAAGGTGTACAAAATCTCATCTACATTAATAACAACGAGTTGTAGTACTACCAGTGTTGTACAACAGACACAACGGCCACCCGAACCACCAGCCACCAGCCTGCTCAAACAATGTGGAATGACTGGTGACTACTTACAACAATCTCTTCTAGTAATGAGAGTATATATTCGATGATTGCGAACGGAATGATTCATGGCAATAAACTGAAAACTTAACTTTTAATGGATAAAACAATGCTTCAGGTATATGCAACTTAATATTAAACCGCTGGCTAAAGGTTCTGTTGTTGGGCACGGAGAAAATTAAAGGATTAGTGAAACTCGGTTAAATATTGAAAACGCTACTTACTTTCTGCCACACCCAGAAAAAATAACAAAGCCGGCGGGCTAAAGTTTTGGACTTTGATGTACAAAGGCGTATTTCTTTATTTCTCCTGGAAATATTTATGTGTAAGTGCATTGAGCCCAGGGCAGAAAAGGCGCTGATTGTGTGAGCAAGACGATCGAAAATCAGCGTTTGTTAACCAGTGTGTGCAAAAAATACATAAACGGCATACATGCCTTCTGCAACCGTCCAAATGTTGCAAACGGTGTATCAAACACCACCCGTGCATAGCACGGGCTTCAGCTAGCAGTTCTATATGATTAAGCTACTAACGTCGTGCTCGTCCGTGTGCGTAGGAACCAATGCACATGCGTTACCACTTTGAAAACTGTGACAGGATGGGTTTGTTATTGCAGCAGCACACTTTACAATTTTTTTAGGAAATTATCTTACAATCTTTACTTGGCGATCTATTAGCTTTCCATTGGTAAGGAGACTGACAATAGGCACAATTACCGTTACAAAAGACACGGACATTGGGTTTGTAACCGTAAGAGAATTAAATTACAAACAAAATTGACAAACAAAACGCCCACGTTTGCCAGATTACTGTGTCTGTTTTCCAAAATTGGTCCACTGGGCACTCGCATCCGACGTTTGTTAGATTACTACATTGTGAAAACTTAAATTTGTGGTTGAAGGGTACAAGTGATATAACCGGCAATTAAAAACCACATGTTGAAACCAATTAATTAAAAACTACAACGTTGAAATTTAATTTTCAACCGGGTATTTCCGGTCTTGGTTATCTACGACGAATAAAAACGCCACAAGTGATGTAGGGTTTGAAAAGCATTACAATTTGAAACCTGATTATGTGACTCCACTTTAAGATGGTGGATCTGATGCTGGCAGCTTTTGTTGCTGCAGCAACATTTTAATGGTTTTGTTCTCTTAAATCATATTTTATTGTAAGTATTGTGGTTAGTACCTTTCAGTTAGGAATGCTTTTCATTCTGTGCATTATTTATGGCGTTTATATTCGTTGTAGGTGACTAAAACCGGCAATAACCGGTTGGAAATCAAATTTCGACTTTGTACAGTATTGTGGCCTTTAATTGGCGGTCTATAGAGGCCTCTTTTTACTTGTTCCTTTATTGGTTTATCGTTTTAATGTTTCTCAGGTTCCTTGGTTCGTGCTCATTTACGGCCTAAGAGCTTGATTTATACTTTGACGTGACAAACTCTTAGCCACTTCCATCTTTCCTCGTTGTGTCCATGTCAGGTTGTAAGAGCTGCTGGCTGCACATCACAATGGCAGGGCCAAAACAATCAATCACGCCCCGAGCACTTTGGCACCGGTAAATAATTGGATTCTAGGCGAAGGCAAAAGCTCAACACATCAACTCTCTCTCATAGAAGTTACGATTAAAGAGTGCTGCGGTGCCAAAAAAAAAAATATTTAAAATAAAAATAAGTGTCACGGAATTGCTTTTTATTACTGGTATGTTTTTTGCCGTTTAGCTTTCGTGGCAACAAAAAAATGATGTGATTAACGGCAAACTATATTGGATGCTCTTGACTTGAGGGTATTTTGCAGTCTAAAATTGGAACTGAGCGGAATTTTAGTAAATGAGGAAATCTCCTGACAAGTCAATCCCACAAGGACATGTCAAAAACGATATTTAATTTTCGACCGGTATATTGTTGGTCTTGATCACGATAAAAGCCAATTACAAACAAAAACATAAAAAAAGCATTAAAAACGGGATCAGTATGGTGCTGCTGGCATTACTAGATCCACCATCTTGAAAGTAATGCTAGCAGTACCATGCTGATCCCGTTTTTATGTTTTTTTTTTATTTTTATTTTTTTTTTTTGTAATTGGCTTTCATTGTGACCAAGACCAGCAAATATACTAAAAATTAAATTTAGTTTTTGTTATGTCCTCATGGAAAATGACCTGTGAGAAGAATTTCTTATTTTAACAAGAAAATTGGGAGGTACAAAAAAACTTTCAGCCGATACGAATGCCAAGCTTAGTACCCCGGTACTCGGTTTTCCCCAGTACTTATAAATTAGGCAGTGTCTGGTATTATGTTGCTGTGATCCCAACACCCGATTTTTAAATAACCAATTTTAGTGAATTTGTTTTGTTGATGCAGTTTTATGGAAAAATTTATTGATGTCCCTTCTGATTTAATCTTAGCGTATCTATTTCTCCACATATTTGTAAAAAGTTTTTTTTTTTTTTACATAAATGAGCAGTTTTCGAAAATTTGAATTTAACTTACTATCCAAGTGGAAATGCAAATTTAAACAAACGCCGTTTACAGCAACAAAGAAAATCAACAAAGTTGGTTCCAGTTTTGTGCATTGTTTGGAATTCCAATTTTACTAATTATTTATTCTTTACTGAATGTTGCTTTGCCTAAATCCTATAACACAAGGACTAAATAAACCATTGTTATAATTTAAGTGCCTTTCTCATATTAAAACAATATCGGTACTTTAAAAATGCACGGTTTTTAGTACAGTTGTATTTTTGGTACTGCATTATACCGTGAAAACGATTACGGACGATTTTTAAAACTAAAAATCAGGACATTAATAAGATGAATGAAAAATATCAAGGATCAGTAAACTTAAATGAAAATGGGGATATGTACAAAGTTTATTCAAGCGATACGACAGGACATTAGGTAGAACGAAATATATGAATGATCCGTAAAATGAAATGGAAACAGTAACATTTTCTCACAGTTAGATAAGACATCAAGAAATACAAGACAAGATAGAAAGACAACACATTAATAAGAATGAATGAAACTATTGATGTTCGGTAAAATTAAATGGAAATGGGGATATGTACAAAGCGTTTTCAAGTAGAAAGACAGGACATTAATAAGAAAATCAATAAGAAGGAAAGAAAATATCGATGATCGGTAAAATTAAGTGGAAAAGGGGATATGTGCAAACCATTAAGTGGGAAGACGAGATATTAGTGTACGATGAAAAATATCGATAATCGGTAAAATTAAATGGAAACCTGGATATGTACAAAGTGCTTTAAAAAGGGAAGATAGGACATCAAGAAGGACGAAAATATTGTTGATCTGTTAAATTAACTGGAAAAGATATGTACGTACAAAGCGTTTTCAAGAAGAAGACAAGACTTTAATAAGAAGGACGGAAAATGTCGATGACCATCAAAATTAAATGGAAACTGGGACACGAACAAAGTGTTTTCAAGTGGGAAGACAGGACATCAACACGGACGAAAATACGAATGATCGGTAACATAAATGGAAATGGGATAAGTACACAATAATGAATGGACTAAATGCATAGATTGATGAAAGCAACGTTTTTGTTGGGATAGCATCTGAAGAAACGAATTTTCGTACTAAAAAAATTAACAACTCACATTTTTTTTCATACTCCTAACATCACTGTAATTTTATTATTTTACCAACAATTCCTGTTAGCATGAGAAGTTTCTTTGTGGTAACAGTACTTTTTTTAGGTCAGTGTAGAAGCCATCTTGTTTGTTTCTGCTTATAAGTAAGTGTGATTACTTCTTTTGGGAGCTCTTTTAACATCTCATGTAGCTAAACCAGTTTGGAGTTAAACTAGTTTAATGCTGCAGTTTGAACTGATTGTTACCATGTCATTTTTTTTTGTAGTAATAGTTCACACCAGTATATAAATGCCTTGTCAAAAGTGCGTTTAGCTGGATGTTGCATGGTAGTGACCTAACTTTTGTCAGGGTAGCAGTATTGTAACCATGTTTCACTTGCCAATATTATTATTGGGAAAATAATGTTAAAGTTTCCAATAGTGCTTCAAAGTTTATCAGGAAACAACTTTGTCCCTACACAAACATTTTTCATGCTGTTTTGTGAATGCATTACTGGTTCATTGGAATTGCGGGTCTCAAACATGGTGTGGGTATCTTATTCCCAGAAAACAAGATATAAGGTAATTAAAATGTAATTAAAAAGTAATTGAAACAAAAAATGCCATCGCTCTAGGTCATGTCGTGAGGTGCCCCAAGGGCCTTCAAGTTTAGTATTGTATGGCAATGGGTGGAATGGCGAAAAATGCAAAAATGATCATTTGACAGTTTTAAAATCTAATTTTAAAGATTATCTCATTCGATTCTCTCAGAAACTACGTTTAGTGAGGGAGTAACTGGTTTTCCGTGTAAATTTTATGACATAATATTCCGTTTTTTTTTTTAATTTCTTAACTGGCACCCCAAAAAGCATAAAAACGTTTGTGGCCACTTCCGAAACTTATGCAGGTGGTGGGGGAGGGAGGGGAGGGGGAAGCACTTTGCCGGTACTACGTTTTTGCCCATAACTTCCCTTAACTTTTATGATACAGAAGCGTACCCAGTCTGAGTAACCTCATTAAAGAAAATTAAATTACCTAAAACATTTACTCCATACGGAATTTGTCTAAAACTCGAAATTAACCTGTTATAAGCAGAAAGAAATTTTAAAAAATCGTACGATTTTTGTTAGTATTTCTGCTGATCTAAAGTTAATAGAGAGTGTTAGGCAAATTTTGCATACTTTTGCGTAGTAGCACTGCCTATTACTGCTGAAGGTTGAAAAAATAGGTGTGCTTCCTTTTTATTCACATACAAACACTCAGCAGTAAGCGCAGCCATGGAGCAATTAGAAAGAATTGTATGCGGTCTGATGGAATTCTAGTCAATCCAACTATACCAACAACATTCATACTTATGTTAACATGCTCTAAAGCATGGATTGGTCACCTCCAATTGCACAAAATGGAATTATGTTTATGTTGACAACCTAGTTTCCCGCGCAAAACTGTTCATAAACTTGAAGGCTTTCAATTTCTACCGTTTGCATTTCAGCCAAGTACACCGGTATCATTCATGCGTAATGATGTTTATCGTGAGTACGGAAGCCCATCTAGTGAAGAGAAGCGCTATCTCCAGCACCATTCCTTACTACGTTAATCACCTGGCATAATTCAAGAATCATTTATATGTAAAGTAACACTGCCTTTGCTGTTGGATTCCTATCCAAAGTTGCATCGAATTCATCCATTGCTAATAAGATTCGACAAATTTCTAGCACGGTAGATTTTTAGCTTTCTTGTTTGGCCATTGTCATTGATTTATCGTCTTTGGCTGAAAATGCTTATTTTCTATGCTTTGCATTGAGTTTTCTAATGCATCTTTCGATTCCATACTCTGAGTTCTAAAGCCTTCAAGATAAAGAGTAAACAGAGCGTGAACAGTTATTAATGTTCTTCCACGCCTCTGCGTACGGTACATGTTTAACCTCTGGAATGGAACTTGTTGCTACAGTCATACTAGTCCACTGCTGTCTGTGAAGTTTTTCAACGTATCTAAACATAACCACGGTTATGTTCATTCCCCTGGCCTGAAAACAAAATGGCCCACTTCAGGGTTGGTTATTTGCAGTTGTTTAGCTTGGATGTGTAAGCGCATGTACAATGTTAAGACAGTTTGTTGATCCTGCCCCACTACTACGTATTTAAAACACTTCGTGCATGAATCAGAACAATGTACAATGCTGACCATTCTGTTGGAGGTACAGGTGTCAGTGGGGTGACATGGATTCCAGTCAAAACCAATGCTGTGGTTGCGTAAGAATTAAATGCTTGATTTTCAACACATCTTTTCACTAAAGTTAAATTGTATTTCGTCTTACAAAAAGCATTCCAATTTTAGCGTATGCTTTTCCCGTAAGCCACATCCTAGTATTGTTACTTTCAGAGTGGTCTACAGCTGTAGATGAAAATTTGAAGTCAGAATAACTTGGGTATTTTGGCAATGGAATGGATGGCATAGAACAGGCTTTAAGTAGAGTTGCCGAATCAGAAAGAGATAGTGAACAATTACCAGAAGTATCTCGTAGCTGTAGAACTGATGTATTGCCACCTGCTTCTTACGACTCAGCTTTTATATTCCAAAAGTGCATTCATTGAGCAGAAACGTCCGAGTTCGCAGGACCAGTTGATACACCTGACAACATAATTCCTCGCGAGGTGTATGCTTCAGGTGGCTTGTTAGTAGGAGGGAAGAAAGCATTCGTCACACAGAAAAGATGTTGCTGTGAAGAACGCAGCCATTAATATTTCAAAAACAGTTACGGCTGTGACATACAATGAGAGGCAAGTGAGATGTTCATCTCCTAGTAAAATGCATCAACACGTGTCATTCCTCATCAGCTTTCCGCAGGTATGGTAATTCACCAAGCCACTAGAAACAAAACTGTTGTCAATTTGCTTCACAGATTGGGCACCTCTTTTGAATACAACCGTTTTCTTAGGCATGAAGCTCAATTAGCAGAGTGTATTGTAAACACCATGTGCAATATTAATGGC
>JAHWFP010034101.1:0-20532 GCA_023313725.1 Lithobius niger | reverse complement strand
TTTTTTTTGTTTTATTTATGAATTAAAAAAAAAATGTACAGTGTAACTATTGGTGTGCCAGTGGGCTAATTTCTTAAAACGTGAACGTCCAAATTATTGAACGTAGCTTTTAGAGTTTTCACTGTACAAATATTTCACTGTGAGCTAGTCAAGCTTGTGTAAAGTGTGAACTCCGTCAATAGTTAAAAATCCAATTTGATAATGAATGGACGCAACAAATTTAACTATTATCTTAAACTAATGATTATGTGTGAACCAAACATTTAATTTGCACGGAGAGCGACTGTTGAAATGGAGAAAATTTTATGCATTTTAATTTCCATGTATTTCTAAATTTGTTAACACTAATACGTAAAAGAATTATGTTTCCTGAAATGCAGATGTATGTTCGTATTACAGTAGACAAAGTGTTAAGAGTTTCAAGGGCACCATATGTGTCGTGAACAAAATTATGTGCAGTTTACGATGCAGTAACTGCCCAAGGTAATTTAAGGAGGACAAGACTATCGTAAATACTTGAATCTAAGATGGTTGGTTTTCAAAAAAAAATTTGTTTAAAACTTGAGGTGCCTTTTTGAATCAAATACATTTTTTGTAATGTAACTTATTTCACTTGATAAATTAATTTCCATTGTAAAATACCCTGCAAAGTGGATAGGCACCTTAGATCAGAATATACTTTATGGTGTTGAAAGTTATCTTAAAATCTGTCCACGCCTTAGATTTTAGGTACCCTTAATCGACTTTTTACGATAATTTTATGTCCGGAAGCCTTGCTGCTGATGCACAGGGTACAATTGACGTTTGTTGTATCCTTTCCTCGTTCTTGTTTTGTAACCAATTTAATACGTTGTACTTTGTGCAAGTCTTTTCTCAAAAGGGTGAGGTAAGTAAGACTTTTCTTCCCTTGAATTTACCTTTTTTTGTTTCTTTACGCCTACTTTGTATGAGGCTTGGTGCGTCAACAATGCTGCTTCTGTTCATCAGAAAATATGGGAAAAATAATTAGTTTATGTTGTCGCATTTAAACCAATATGATTAACTTCTCCTTTTTGATTCTCCTTGCCAAAATTTGTAACCAGGTGCTATTAACAATAAGTTTGGAGATATCCACGAAGACAATTTCACGCTCAAATTCAAAAACATCAAATCCTGAATATGCGAATTTGCGACAGGCTGCTGACTGATGGTAATTTAGTCAGCAGCCTGTCGAAAATTCGCAGATTCGCATATTCAAGATTTGATGCTTTTGAATTTGAGCTTGAAATTGTCTTAGTGAATATTTCAAACATTCAAAGTAAGATGGTTAGTTTTTTCAAGTTAGGAGATCTATCAGTTTTTTTTTTTTGGGTTATAGAAGCACATGTTCAGCTTGGGATTAAGCGATATTCTTTATTATTAAAGTCATGCGTACACCAGTGTTTAAAAAGTTGCCCATCTTGTAGAATGTGATAGGGGGGGTGGGGGGGGGGGAAGCTGTGCTAAATTTAATTTTTATACACCTAGTTAGCATTAGACTGCAATTTTTAAAATTGGTACATTCTTTTTAAAGAAATCGTATTGAAGTATGTGTTGCAATGTACGACTATCGTTTTCATTTTGGCTTAAATGTGGGCATCTGTTGGCATATGATGTCGAAGTTGTCTTTCGGAAAAACAAAATCTTATTCAAGCTAGTTATTTAGGCACCAATGATAGCGAAGTAATTCATCAAGGTTTAGTCATCTTTGTCAAGACATAGTTGGTGTACGACAGAGGTAGCTCGATCCAAAGAGGATGTGCCCTAGTAATTCTCATAGGGAAGAATTCTTCGATTTAAAACGTTAGCAAGGCATCAAGTTAAACGCCTGGATTTGTAATAAAGTGCTTTCAATTAATGAAAATGCCGACTGAGGGCCTTGCAAATTTGAAAGTTGGCTCTAACTTGTTTTAGGATGAAGCCAACATTTTAAATTAAATTCTTGTGGTAGTACTTTTGTAGTGCAGGGTTTATTTGCAGTGAAGGGTTTAACATTGACTCCCTTTAATATTAAAATTTGTGCGTGGGACGACTTCTCTTTGGTTGGGATGGACAATTTAATTCAGCCATGATGTTGTACACTGTTGTCAAATGGTACACATTAAATCGATTTGTGCTGTTCATAACTTGTGATAGGGAAAAGTAGATGTGCTGCTGGTGGTCAGATTGTTGGGGGAGGGTATGTCTGTAATAGTCACACTTGCCATCTTGCGTGATTGGCCGACGAGGTTAATATTGCGCAGCGTTTATTGGGACATGCTACTGTTGGACAAGTGTGTGTAAAAGTAAGCAAGAAAGATATTGACACAAGTGTTAGCACTCTGTCATTGCCCTTCTTTATTGCAGTAAAAGCAAGCAAGGAAGATATTGACAATAGTGTTAGCACTCTCTGTCATTGCCCTTCTTTATTGCAGTAAAATCTTAAAAGTTTAAGAGATTGTGTATGAGCTGCTTTAGAGATTTTAACGACGAGAAATAACCGTTGTGGTGCTGCAAAATCGTAAAATACTTCATTGTATCCTAGAATCTTTCACTAATACAGTAACAAGTTAAAAGCTAAGATTTAGTTGTTGTAGACTTGGTAATCTCGCTATTCTCAAACAAGCGCAAATTGTTTAAAAATAGTTTTAAAACAATTTGCTCTTGTTTGAGAATGGCGAGATTACCAAGTCTAAAACAACTAAATCTTAGCTTTTAACTTGCTTTATCTATCCGGTAGCTAAATTGATGCATCATGTAGCAGATACACTTGAGTTGATTAAATTTAAAAATGCATTGATCAGAAATCTAGTTTTTCCCAGAGTGGTGGAACCCTACCTGATGAATACCACGCTAACCTACTTGAGTTGCAGCTAGATTTTGTGATGTCCATTCATTCTCATTATAGTTTAAACACTTTGGGTTTCAGTACGATTACTAAATTTTTCTTGTTCTTCACTGAAAAACCTAAGTTGGTATAATTCTTATGGATGCTAACATAAACGATTTTGCAACTCAACTGCTAGGTTATCAAATTGGAGGTTGGTCGTGAAACCACAACACGGTAATACAGAAGTAATTTAGACACCGTCATTTGGGAAAATTTGTTCACATTTGCTGTATCATTTATTAGTTGAAGATTGTATGGATTAGGGATGTGCGATACTCGAAAAATTTGAGCCGAGCCGAGTATGAAACTTTTACTGGAACGCGGCTCGCTACTCACGTCCATACTAGAAAAACTCGAATCTGGCGAAAATGCGATAACTTCGTCAATTTTTGACCGATTTTGACATTCCAATATACCAAATCGATCGTCTCTAAGAGAGCTTTCCAGTGGTGCGGATTAAAAGTCAATAACTGAAACCATTTTCAAGTTATATCCTTAAAACTGGAAAACCATGACCCACACAGTCAACTAAGCACCGTCTTTGCTCCTATTATTTTAACAAATTAAAGAGAAACTTGCAAAAATAATATTACCATCAAATACTCGAACTCGGCTCGATACTCGATTCTTCTGTTGCAAACTCGGCTCGGCTTGACTCGAATTAAAAATTTTCTACTCGCACATCCCTAGCATGGATCCATTGTAAGTTAAAATGGGGTTTATATGAAGCCCTTCCTGGAGGACATCATATTCCAGTACTGGAAATTTTGGAATTATATTGCCTTAGTCTTTGTCAAATTTTCCAAAATTATGTATATCGACAGGCATGTAAAATATTTCTTTTGTCACCGTTTTGTTTGTATTCGGGTTCAAATATCGGGTCTCTGTAGTCTAAAAATTTCTCATTTCTTGGTCATGTTATGTTGTCGTATACCAATTCCGAGAAGGGCACTAGAATTTATTATGGTGGATAATGGAAGGTTCTGAAGAGTACTAGAATTAATTTCGATAGATAATAAAAGATGGTAAAAAGTCCTGGAATTTGTATGTTGACAACTCCTATATGGACCCTGTTAAAAGAGAAACACGTAATAAGTAGGAAATATTTCATTATTTATCTCGAAATGTTACCTGCTTATCACAGCAGACATCTTTGTGTCTTGTAATGCTTCAGGGATGAGTTTATCTTTCAGTGTATTTTTTTTTTTTTTAGCTTAGTTATATACAATTAAAGTGGTGTTTCGTAATATTTTCTTTCTATTCGAGAGTGGCTCATCCCTGATGTGTCACTAATAAATAATTCAAAGCGTTATTATGTTGACGAGCAGTGTGGAATTTTTAGACTTAAATTAAGAAAGACTGCTTCAAATGAAAGACCCAGTTCAGTTTGTAAGATTTAAGAAGTTGCTGGTTGAATTTTTTTCTCGCCCATTTCAAATACTTTTTCCTAATATCTGCCAATGTGATGTTCTTAACATATAAGGTATTTCGAATCGGCAGGTGTTCTATAAAGTTGGGATTAATTACAGTGTTTGTCGGCAAAAGCGTAATATGAGCTAGCGAAATTTCCAAAATTCGTACAAGTTAGTAATTTCTTAAGATTTTCAAAACTCAAATCGTATGTTAAATAGTTTGAGCCAAAGCCATGTGTTACTTTTTTCTTTTTTCGCTGTTGTATTCTGTTGACACTTTGTATGATGATGTGGTATCTTGAAATACTTTTTGAGTTAGATTGTGTACCACCAATGACAGAATTTTCCTTGTGTGTGATAATAAATGTGGCATATCGACACAGCAATAGTAGTCTTGTTTATTTCTATGGAACTTTTAGAGTACATATAAAGCTTGTTCCCATTGTCCAGACGTAACTGATTTGGATGAAGTGCCAGCACATTGCAGTAGACAGCATAAGCTTGAACAGCAGTTTTGAAATCATGCCAGCGAGAGAATTGCCCTGTTGCGACCTGAACTGCATTCTAAGGGCGTTGAGGCCCCTACTTCATGCGATTTTGCGGTATCGCAAAATTAACTGATTTGCCGAGTTGGGATGAGCGATATTTGCGATTATTGCGATATTTCTCAACATGTAGGCCAATTTTGAAAATCTTAAAGTGATAGTCTACTTTGGTTTTTTAAACTATTACTTAAAATCATATTGTTATGATTTACACAAACCAAAATTGCAGCATAAATTCTCAGAAGTTGCACTACATGCGAATTTTCGGTGATATCACCAGTAAAGTTACTTGTGAGTCTGTCACCTTCCTCGGCCACTAAATTGCTATTTCAGATTACAAAAAACTTTCACTTATCGTCCATTTTGCAGACGGTCGTTATATACACTATTTGAAAAACCATCGCAATCCAACATTTTCAAAATGGCGGTGTGCCTCTCATGAATACTCAGGAGCCAGCATATCCTCAAGTGGCTAAACTAGTCACTCCAGATCTGTCGACTCGCCTCAACGCTAATAACTGGCTACTAAAGCCCACTAGGATGACAAGTGACGCATCCAGTGACAACTGAGAAGCACGGGATTTTCAAATGTTCATAACGACCGTCAAATGGACGTGTTGAAGTTTTTTGTAATTTGAAGTAGTAATTTAGTGGCCTGAGGAAGGTGACAGACTCACAAGTAACTTTACTGGTGATATCACCGAAAATTTGCCTGTAGTGCAACTTTTAACTGGGAATTTGTGCTGCAATTTTGGTTTGCGTAAATCATAGCAATATGATTGTAAGTAATAATGTAGGCCAAGCTGTCTTCATTTGATCAATTGGTCATAACAGCACTACTCGAACAGTAAGCCTACAACCAAACAAATTTAGGCCTAGTACTACTACTACTAGGCCTAAATAGTCATACACAAGTCCTAATTAGTGTAGTGTTACTACAAGATTATAAACAAAAATTATTCTTATTTATTCAAAATAATTAGGCTAAGCACTTTCAATTATTTTAAGTATTTGAAATACCTCATAAGCCGCACTCAGTTACCACTCTCGGTATAATACCTTACCTAAAATAAAGTGCGCAATCCTAACATTTTCTACATAATTAGGTGACCTGTTATGATGTGAAAATATTAAAATACTATTAATATACCGTATTGAAAATTGTTTCTTTTGCCTAAGGAAAAGATGCATAACCTGTTAATTTTTGCATTAGTTCCTTGAACGTTACGTTTCCCTGCAGGTTTTTTGGTGCTCGGTACCTGCCGGCAACCCATCTTCGCTACTGTTCTGCGCTGCCCTCCTCCATTTAAGCGCATCAGTTTTCTTCTCAATTTGTCAGGCGGTGACTCGGGCGGGTGGGTTAAATGTTTTCCTTAGGCAAAAGAAACAATTTTCAGCCGGGCCTGCCAGGAGGGCGGGCAAAATACTGTTTCTTATTGCCGAGTGAAAAACATAGAAACCTGTTAATTTTTGCATTAACTGGCAGACCTCATCCAGGTTCGGTGGCGGGCACCGCCTGAACAGGCGTCCTAGGGTTACGAACCGGCTTGCCCCCAAAAAGTTTCCCCACTTCGCACTTTGTTCAGAAAACAGTTGTTTTGGACATCTTTCGTAAAATGTGGTGGCCCTGAAAGCCGTTTGTTTAAAGGTGAGGGTCTTGCTTCGTCTTTGTTTTCTGCATGCTTAAAGGACCTGGATCACGCATCTGGCAGCTACGAGAGCTCCTGAAGTCCATTTGGTTTGCTTCGTTGACTCTTACGTAGTGTGATGTGGAGACTGAGCTGTTTCACCATGTTCAGTTGTGGTGTGCCCAGGAGGTGGAGATTGCCCTTAACTGTTGTGCTGTGACGTTTTCGTTGGCTGTTGTTGGCATCCTCATAAGCTCTTTGAATTATTTCTCTGATCCATTGCGGGGTTGTGGCTGCAGCGGTTTCACTTGTGAATGAAGAGATGCGTTCTGCCGTAGTTCCTCGTTGCTTGTTCAGTCAATGTTGTAGCGTAAAGCTCTTACTGGACAAAGTTGGAGTTCGGGTTCGTTGCCTAAGATGTTGGACAATGCTGGAATTGTTATGGGTTTTGATGGCTTGCAAGTTTCTGTGTTTTGACACGGAAATCTGCTCTTGGTGTTGGCATTACTGCAGTGAAGTTCGGTACGAAAACGCAGTAAACGGTATCAGCTGATAATGCTTGGATTTCGCTGCATCTAATGCTGGTTGCAAGAGTTCAAGGAATGCTGTTTTGCGAGTTAGAACGTTCAGCGGAGCCACGGTTTGATCAGGAGGGCTTGAAGTACGATGGACAGGTCCCAATTTGGGAAGCTGCATCTGCTTGTGGGGCGTTCCAATTAAATGATTTGAGGAGTGTGGCTACTTTGTAATCGTCGGTGAGATGAGAATTCTCGGCTACTTTGAATACAGAGCTGAGTGCTGATCGGTAGACTAAGATTGTTGAACCTTTCAGTCCTTCCTTGAGAGAATTTAAGAATTTCAGTAGACATTCTTGTTCTGCCATAGGGGGATTGATCGGACTGACCTTCCCTCTGCCACACCAATGAAACCATCTTGACCAGTGGCTGTCATAGATTGATTGTTGAGGAGCGAATGGCCATGTCTGCGATTCGGTTTGCTTGCTCTCCATGAATGCCTGCCTTTTTGAGGAGTTTGACAATAGTAGCCACCCATGAAGTTGTAGTGGGTTTAAGTTCAGGTGGAACTTTGTTCCTTTCTGTTGAGACGACGATCCTCCACCATCGGAAGATTTCTTGAGAGTGTCTCTGCTGAGTCTTAACAAGATAAGGGAACCATGCTACCGTTCAGGACTTGGGAAGTAGCTTGAATGGAGAGAAGAGGCAGGCAGGCATATAGGTTCTCCCAAGGGAATGTTGCTTTCTCGCTCGAGACTGGGCTGATGAAGTGGGGAAGTCTGGCATAGTACCGCATGGCGAATAAGTTTATCATTAGGGTTCCCCAGATGCTGAAGAGAATAACAAATACATTTCTTTTAGTGTCCATTCCCCGTGTAGGCAGTTTCTTCTGAGAGTCGGCAATCACATTTCCTGTTGCCTGGAATGTGGAGAGGCAGGATGGTCGTTGAAATGCAAAGTTGGAATATTAACGAGGTTATCTCGTGGAGTTTCCTGGATCTTGTCCCTCCTTCCTTCCCGGATGTAAGCCACTGCAGTAGTATTGTCTGCTTGGACCCGGTACCACTTCCCCTTGATAAGTTGCTGAAAGTGGGCGAGAGCCAACAGAATCGTCTTGAGCGCCAGAATGTTGATGTGGTCGTGCTCTTGAATAGTCCATTGGCCTGCAATTTTGTGGTGATGTAAGTGGGCTCCCCAGCCCTCTAGTGAGGCGTCGGTCAACAGGAGGTGGTCTGGTTCGTGTAGGAGTACCTATTGTGATAGTACGTGGGTGTCTGACCACCATCAACAGTTTCCATTGGGAAGTTGTTGATTTGACGGCGGGTGCAGTGTTGAGTTGTCTGTTGTCCCCATTCGTCGATGCGGAAGTGGTGGAATGGTCTGGTCATCTACCTGCCGTAAAAGACAAGATTCGCCATGGAGTCCATCTTGCCGATTAGGGAGTTTAGGTCTTTCAAACTGTAAGTGGGTTGTAGGCGAAAACTTCAGGTGGGGCGAATGATGTCTTCTATTTTTTCAGGAGATGGCACCACGGTTGCAAATTTTAGGTAGAATGAGACCCCCAGGAGGATTCATTTTTGGGATCGTTGTAGTCTCGACTTCTTAAGGTTCACACTGAAGCCCAGTTGATTGAGGATATGGATGGTGTCATCCCTGTTTCTACAAAGTTGTGATGTCTCTTGGTGATTCAGTAGTCACTCGTCTAGGAACCCGCTTGCTTCTTGTTGGTTTTGGTGTAGGTGCTCTAGGATTGGTTTTAGGATGAGGGTGAAAATCCTGATTGCTGTGTTCAGTCCAAACAGTAGATATCGGAATTGGTAGACTTTGTTGTGGTGCATGAACCGGAAAAGGTGCTAAATAGATGCGTGTAGTGGAACATGTAGATAAGCATCTTTTAAGTAGATTGAGATAGTCCAGTCATTGGGTCTTAGTGATTGGTGGATGGTATCTAGGGTTTCCATCTTAAAATGATGTTGATTTTCCATGTAATCATTTAGAGGTTTGAGATTGAAAACCATGTTTTCCCTTCTTGACTTATTTGGGTTGAAGAAAAATGTGGCTGTAAAACGTGCCGAATGGTGGGTGACATTGTTCTATTGCTCTTTTGGCGAGAAGATCTTAATTTATTGAGAAAGTTCTGGGATTGGATGGCCACCCACCAGGGCCCAGGTGTTTAGGTTGCCACGGATACGGGCATAAAATTTTCCAGTGTCCGAACGACTTAACCAGTGGGAGGACTTACCATAGCCAACAAAATTCCCAGCGCTCTTAACTCCAACCAAGGAAATGGCCCACAACGGCATGCACCAAATGCGAACTTGGCTATGCATTTAAATTGTCAAACTACGAAATGCAGAATAATTAACTCGTCCCAACAACGATGATAATGTGCCTTTCCTGCTGCAAAACCATCAAGCTTACATATTAGGCCTGAGACCAGACCAATAAGCCAAAGAACTGAATCCAGGAAAACCGTATGTAAAATGTAATGATCAAAATTTAACAAAATGGTCACCAAGGGTCCTCCACACCCCGTCATGCCTTGACAGTGGGACATCCTCAGTCGTCATTGGCTCCTGCTATAAGCAGGTAGACGGCTCTAAATGTCCTAGGGTTTGTGTAGCATTGGCTAAAACGCGCACAACCGCCGTTGATGTTTAATTGGCGATTTGCGTGTAATTAGGTTTTGACCGTAAAGGTATATGTTTGAATAGGCCTGTTTTAAAAAAAAAACATTGAGGTGCCGTCGGCAGCAAAAATAATTGCTGTCGGCATCCTGGCTCATTAACGCTGGCTTCAATAGTAACATACGTAACCAAGGTGTGTATGTCCGTAGAAGAAATAGACCTAACGATTTGGTAGTGTTTGTGAACGCAAAAATCGCCTCTTTACACACACACAAAACGAAACGTGATGTAAAAGGTGAAACTATCGAACGCAAGTTGGGTTTTATTAGTGGTAACGGGACTAAAAATCGCCGGACTCTCGTGGACAAAACGTCGTTACGACAAAATATCTCGTACCAGGTGTTTCAGAATAAAACCAAGTTGTAAGTATTGCTACAAGGTGTTTCTAATTCATTTTCTAGGCTAGATTTGTTAGTGGTATCTGCAAAAATTCTTATAATGTATCCTTTAACTACATTAATTTTATACTTGGTCGATACAAGAGATGGTTTGCCAACATTGTAAAATCAATTATCCCAAACTGCAGTTTTAGTTATTTATAAGAGCTGAAATTATCTGTAGAATTGGCTGCATAATATATGACCAAAGCAATGAAATGTGGAGAATACGACCTTCTACGTCTAAACAGAAACGAGATGTGTACATATTTTATTTGATCAAATTGATTAACAATACTGAACGACAAGCATGTAACCTGGGGAACATGTTTACAAAATCGAAATTTATTTTGCGCTAACATTCGAAGTAGGTTTCACCAGAATCGAGTTCATGCCAAACAGGAGCATAACGGTGAAACATCCAATAACAGATTAACGAAGTAAGTACTACCTTTCTCCGTTATGCTTAAACCAAAAGAAGTAAACCACTTGCAAATAGCTGCACTCCTACGCCAGATTTTTCCTAAGTGAGTGGTCATGCAGCCAATTTTTTGCCCTGCCCCACTTAACTAGCTATTTTTTTTGCTGTTATCTAGTTTACCGGGTGGTATTTTGCCCCATCGAACTTATTAATCATTTCCCCCTTCCCCCGCACCCAATTTATTCGAGCAATTAATTTTGGAGGTCTAGGGAAGCCCTGTGAACAGACACAATGGAGTCGTGGGCAAAGCACAGGAAGCCGACAGATTTTAAAGTTGTCTGAGGCCCATCCTGGCTTCAAACAGTACGTTTTATACATTTCTTAGGGCTCCAGAATAATTGAAAGAAATAAATGAGTAGTTGGGAAAGATCTTTTTCTTAAAGCCTTCTTAAGCCTAACATTTATTTTCGGTGGCTTTAGAAGAAAGTAGGATCCCTGGTGTACATATGAAGACTGACTTTTTTACATATGAAAAGCAATATCCCTGATGGACCCATACAGGTCACAAGAATTGTTCTCGCTATGTACTCATTGAACTTAGAATTCAGTTGTCTGTTATTAAAAATACAAGAGAACCAGGCTTTATCTAAACCACTCACCCCCATATTAGTTCAATCTTTTCTGGAAGCCTGCAGTAGTGAACCCTATCAAACAATTTCATAAAATCGGGAAAGAACAATGTGGTTGTCAGGGTGATTGCCTCCCCAGAGTTTCCCATTTCCCTATAATTGACACTTTGAGTAAGAGACTTTTTAACTGTTCGACTTAGAACAAAGATACTGAGAGGGTTTCATTGCCTTGTGTACTTTACGGAGGGGCAAAATTGTAAAAAAAAAATATTGCAAATATTCTGAAATAATGATATCAGTGTCACCAAGAATTTATAGGGTTGGCGAGGAGAATTTGTACCTCTAAAAAATCCCCATTGAAACACGTTAGATTCCGTCTGCGTTTTCAGATAGCACCATCTGGTAACTTTTGCTCGTTTTTCAGCCCAAATCCAATGTCAACTAAATTACAATTGAGCAAAACCAAATAATAATTAAATACAAGCTAGTTTCGGCTAGTTTAGTGTATTTTTGGGTGAAAACTGAGTAGAAATTCCCAAATAAAACTCCTGGCACCCTCTACAAACTTAGAGGATACTAATTGGAATGAATCTAGGACGTTTCAGTAGGGGTTCTCGGTCACAAATTCTCCTCCCTTACCGTATAAATTCTTGGTATCACGAAACATGATTGAAACGAAATCTGCGCAGTTTGAACGAAATTAACCGAGTTTTAAATGAAAATTTGTAATTGCTAAACTTCCGAATATTTATGAATGCACACAGTGACGTTGTCACGAGGCAGAATGGGATTAAATGATGCATGAACTAAAAATTTTGAAAATTCTGCAAATATATGAAATGACACGATTTATGTTTGGCTCGTCTTGTGGAACTGTGTCAACTGGAAGCTAAAATGCTGTCCAGTTTCAAATCAATGAGCATTCGATGAATGTCGCCATAGCGAAGAGTTGGCTCGCAACTGGAGAGCGAACCGGTCGATACATGGTCGATACTTGGTCTAGTCTGGAGCTACCAGAACTTCGTTGAACTAAATATGATCTTATCCTTACTTTGAAGATATTAAAGGGATGGATTTCCGTTGATCTACCATTCTTTGATCTGTTCAACACCCACCAGTCTACTAGAGGGCATCCATTGAAATTGGAGGTTCAGAGTCCACACCTCGACTGTTGAAAACATTTTTCTCAGTTCAGGTTTTGAATATATGGAATTCTCTTAGCGCGGAAACGGTGAATGCACGCTGTGAACTTGGAGTTCCGCAGGTTGGTAATAGACTGTCCTTTCACAGATTCCTGAAGAATGCGCGTTAATTGTTTTGGAAACTGTGCACTACAATTTTCGTCCCGGTGTAAGTGACTCACCTCCTTCCGGTTACCTTCCACTAAAGGTGATAAATCTGTATTATTATATTATATTATACGCAGTGTATGAAACAACAACGTCAGTTTCAAAACCATAAACAAATCCTTGCAGAAAAATGGTGATAATAAATTGCAAATAAGTACTGTGCAGGAAATTTACACAATAAATAACTCAGCTGCTATATCGATGAAAAATAATTTGTTTTACAAAATTTGCTGGGAAATCTGTTGGCAATGACATTAAAATAGTGAGTCATGGATTCAAAATCCCAACAGTTAATTAGTTACTGTACGTAAACTGCAGTCATTTTAAGATATGTGATGAACGAACGTTCAGAAACAGTACGAAATGGATTGCATCCTAATGTCAATACATTGACTATAACTGCTGTTGGACATCGGGTAAACTGTAAACTGCTAATTATATGGCTAGTAAATAACACTGTGTAAAAAAAAATAATAGTTTACCACTTCACTTACTAAGGATCACCTCTCTCAACTTTAAAGTGGGGTTGGTCAATTTTCAAGTTAGACGCAATGTAGAACTCATCGTTAACATTACAGATTGAATAGAATCGTCCACCGATTATTTTTTTTTGACATTACCAAACTTATCTCTTTGCTAGTTAGGCATTACTTAAGCCTTACACGAACTTATACGGAAAAATAAAAAAATTGCAATACGAAATCTTACTAACAAATTAATTTCACAGTAGTAATGTAAATTCGATTTATTAACAACATGTAGCTTACAAAGTGTAATTACCTGAAACTATAATTTCCCTTTAAATCATCCTGAAAGTATCACTTTCTTCGGTTGGCATGGATTAATACTACTGTGTAAACAAACTGTCAGATCAATAATTGGGAGACCTTCGTAGCTGTCACCTCATGCCTGAAATTAAACATGCTCTTCGTAATGGTGTTTTACCATCCTTACATGTCACAGAATCAATAACAATCAAGCCCAGAGACAATTTGAGAACCATTCCGTGTCATCACTGCCTGGCACGGGGAGGTAACATATGAAAATTCAAACCGTACTTCCGTGCACCAAACACAAAAGTGAATGCCCGATTTCCTAAACGTGAGTATGTTTTGTATTTCTAAAGCACCAAATCCACTAAAAATTTGTACAGTCTTGTAGAAACCATCTTACGTAGAAAATAACGAATTTCAAATTGAAAAATAACAATAATAACAACAACGAATTTGTATGAAAGTGCGTCGGGTTGTTTTTAAATCGGTCTACCTGTTTTTATGTAGGATTTGATCGGCAATTTAGATTTTAACATTTTTATTCAATTTTTACGTAATATTTTACCACATCTGTCTCATAGCTCTAACGCATCTCTTAAAATGTTGAGTTATTAAAATTAGTCTTTTTGACTCCAACTGACTCCATTGTAAATGATATTTTTCAATAAAAACTGTTTCTGTATTTTGAGGTAAGAGATACCCTCGGTCTGAGGCGCGGAAAAAAAAACACAATCACTCCAGGGTTCTTCTGTCAGTCTTAGACCAAAATTTCAGACTAATGGTGTTTTTTTTTTTTAATTTGTGTACGACTTGACTGTAGTTTTCCGCTAATGTAATATAAGTGTTGCTAACATTCAAATGTTTATTTTGTTACTGCTTTATTTAAGACTACAAGTTAATGCTCTGCAGTGGGTGCTGTTGGTAGCTTTGTTGTTGTATTTCAAATTCATATTATGCATTGGTTATTTGTTTCCTTCTGGTTTATTTTATTTAAATTTTGCGGAATATTTTTACGGGTAATCTGCCGGTACGGAAATGTGAGCTTCATAACTGTATATTTGTTACCCAGTAAACCATGTTTTGGTTTTATATTGCTGCATTGTTTCAGAACGACTGATAAGCTAATATCAGGATATATTTCATCAAGAATATTGTAGTTTTGGCGCAGTTTGACAGGTAATTACAATGTCGTCCAATATAATTTATAACAAATTGAACTTATGTTAGCTCTACTAAAATAAATATACACAAATAATATAGGTGGAACAGGGGTAGTTGAGAAACTTTTTCCTGTTCATTTAAAATTTTTTTTAGGTAGATGATTACTTTTAAAATAATATAAAAGTAATCACTCCATCGGCTACATTTTTTCTATTTAAAAAATGTAACTCGCAATAATACTGTGCACTACAATATGCCCCAGTAAATTGTTACTCGATGCGGGTCAGGTTGATACTACACAAAAACAAACTTTTGTGAACTTATCTAAATAATAAAAACCATGTTGTGGTTTTGAAAACATGATAATCTTTATAATAATATCGGAGACCGGCTAAAAGGAAAAGGAAAAGGAAAGCCTAAAAGAAAACCACTTCTCCGCTCCTTGCGCCCGCATTGAAAATTAATCCTCCCACTTTACGTCCAGCCAAAAAGGAGCCAGGCATGAGTGGTCGATCGATCTGACAAGTCTTCGGGAAGAGTGCCAGGAAAATGTCCCGGGAAATATGTCCCGGGAAATGTGACCGGCCCCATGCAATGCACGGGCTTCCTCTAGTAGTTAATAATGTCGTTCTCCACGCATTCAACATTAAGCATGGTTCAGTTTAGGGCAGCCTGGGAACTCTTGTAATGGATGCGAAAAGTTCTACGGCATCTTTGACGAGATCTGAATTGTCCGCTGCGATCTGGTTGGTGTTGTTGACTTGGGTAAGGCTCTGTAATATATGCTGCTTCCCGTGGTCCCATCTGCTGTACCATAGACGGATCTTGTAGAAGGTACGAATTGCTCCTCCGCCCACTTGTTTGTAGTAGGTGGTGTAATTGGTACATTCGTAACCCTGGTCATAATACAGTTGATTATAATCAAAACTTGGACGCTGCACCCGATATAGATGCTCCCGTGTCGCCCTGCAAAGAAACTAATGATTGGGGTGTTACAATCGACGGATGCAGAAAGGCTGCAACTTCAGAACAGGATAACTGAGGCTGTCGATTAAATCGGTTTGAAGGTTACTGAATGTTAAAAATCGACCAGAAGGGTGATTACCCCCTCAAAATCCAGATACAGGCACAGTTCTCGGTGAAGGCATATTAGGCCACGTGCATGGCAAATATAGGAGGTCACGTCCTCTGTACTTGTCATGTGGATGGTAATCAGGTCACACAGTCTATGCATTTTTTCTAACGGGTCTATGCTGGCATTAGCTGATCCTTGTCCATGGACGACGAAAAGTAAATTTGCTTCCATGGTCCTCATGAGTATCAGCATACTCTCGGGGTTGCCCTGATTCCATTCACGGATTTGTTCTGGAATAGCAACGACCGGGTCGGGTGGTGGTCTCTCAAAGATCTCAGGGAGCCAGAACTTCTCTTTTGCTAAATAAGTAAATAACGGCTTACAGACCTTATATCACTTGAAGGCAGTCAAGGATGGGTTAATTTTACAGTGTCATGGGAAATTCGGTGCATGTCCTTGGTATTTGCCAGAACGTGTAATTGGTGGCTGCTGTCCCTATGCTTACTGGGTAATGGCTGTTGTTGGCAACTAGAGCATGTAAAATGTGAACATACAAATATAAGAGATTGGAAGGCGTCTTTGAAAGTCTTCTGGTGGGCGATACATCACGGCACTCAGTGAACATCTTATAGTGATTAGGGAATGAAGTTGCGATGTTACCATAAATTTCAACCTGATCAGACTGCGCTATCATTAAGGTCGGGTATATTATAAGATATTTGCTGGGGTTACTCCAAACTTAGCACTTAGTTGATTGAACTATCATAATACATCATGCACTGTGAGATGTAAGGGCATTTTATATGATTGAAGTAAAAATCAGTATGAGCTGATGAGTGAGGTTAGTTTGATTTGGACTTAGGATACAGCCCTCTTACGTTGGGTCCTAAGAGCATGGTTGATACCTAGGGGCCAAACTCTTACGAATCTGACAGTAGTACTAACCGTCTAATTAAAACCGTATTGACAGTACTAACTAAAAACGTAGAAGCCGTGTCGACTGGTTGTTGACATATCTCTCGGTATATGTGAAAACTGTGGTGAGATTATTATAAGTGGTGCCAAACGATATACGTCAATAAACTATTTATATTACCAGTTGATAGGGCTTTACTCCCTTTGGTCAGGCGGGCTATCACTCCCTCGAAAGTCGAATTATCCCCTTGTCATACTTTCTACTTCACACTCTTCTGGGTTGAAGGAATACACCGGAGGCACAATAATTCAGGGTCCAATCCTGAGGGTCACAATGATTTGGGTCCCATCCAAGTCATCCCTTATGGGATACGGAATACTGAATTGCTTTGCCAAGTAAAGGATTCAATTGCCATTTTGAATTGGGACTTGCTGACCAAAACAACAACGGCTGTTTGACAAGGTAAAACCTTGCAAGTTCTACTTAAGACTAAGTAGGGGTAAAAGATAGAGAGAGAGAGATACGAATGACGTGTAACCTGACACAACAATCCCAAACGATATACAATGAGTTGGGAGAGGGGAGGGGGGGATGAGGCTTAATGGCGCATCGACAGCAAAGTCATTATTGCCAACTTCAAAGATTCAGAGACAGTATATGAATATGAAGTTGTTGTCCAGAACTCCAGATGACATTAGTACTGTATCAAGGTAATACATGTAACAGACAAGTATAACATTGGTTAACAATAATACGCTCCTTGTAGTGTCGTTACGTGTGGCACTACAACTTGTTAGCATAACTGAGTTCCCCATACTGTTAACCTAACCTAGACTAACCACACTAATAGTGTTAGGATGTGCTTACCATACATGATAATACTGATACATACTTATCACCATAGACATGAGAGAATATTTGGTCACATGACCTGTAATTGTTTATAAAGAAGCCTGTTGCTCATTAAACTTGTCCATTCCTGTGCTTGCATTAAGTGTGTTCAAACTCGTTACTTTACTAGGGAGGACCTACGCAATTGGTCTACCATCAGAACATAACACTCCTGTCAGATTATTAAATGACTTATAATGAATATGTGTTAAGTGCCTCGAATTAGGAACTGTCTTTTTTGGGCAAGTAAAAAGGAAAGCAGTTAAAGGTACCCTAATTGTGGAAAAGTGAAGGGGCTGAGCCTCACTTCCTACAAAAATCACAAGTGAAACCTATGGTGACCTTTAGGTACTTTTATCTAACTAGCAGTTGTCTTTCCTATGGGTGTGTTAGGTTGGCCCATAAAAAAGTACAACCTAACATTTTTCGAAGTCCAAACTTTTTTCTAAGATTTTGGAAAAAAAGTGCAAAGAAGAACCACTTTCTGGATCCAAAATTCAATTCTGATTCCGAAAAAATGGGTCCATTTTTTCGAATTTTTATAAAAATTTTAGAAAACCTTTAATTTTCGTTCAGTGTAACCATTATGCACTACGATGACAATCCCATTATATTTTTAAGTCAAATTCGGTAAAAAAAATATTAGGCTGAGCAAAGTAGAACCCGGATTTATGGATTGACATGCAAATCTGAGTCGAATGATGTGGTACCTACGTACACCCTTTTTCAGGCGTTGTGAGAACCATACAGAAATCGTGATGGCACAGACGATATAAAATGGGAAACGGGAAAAGTGTTGAAAGTTCAAAAAGACTGCCAAATGTACGATTAAGGTAAACATTAAACATTATGCAGCGGACTGAGTACTACCATAGATTAGAAAGTTAACTAGATATACCGTCTCACTTCTTCCCGTCCTACGCGGAACTCTGGCGGTAGTTGCGGCTAATGCTTTGCCTCCGTGCTGCTTCTATGGCAAAAGCATTAGCAGAGGTATTAGTGGCCGCAACTACCGCCAGAGCTCCGCGTAGGACGGGAAGAAGTGAGACGGTATATCTAGTTAACTTCCTAATCTATGGTACTACACTCAGGAGACGGTGTGACGGGAACCACCCCATTCACCTCCCAGTACCAAGGTCCACGCACGACTTCCTGACCTTTCAGCTGACGCCAACAACTCAATGGAATATTATTAACCGACAATAGAACATAATGTCAGTATCCATTCGACGCAGAAAAGAAAGGATGATGTGGATCTACTTAATCAACATTAAACGTAACAATTACACATAACAATTAAACGTAATAAGGAAACGAATGGCTGTGGCTCTCACCAAAGCAAATTGTTGTAAATTGAAGTAAAAATCAGGAGCAAATGAAGTAAAAAGATAAACATGCAAATATTCGAAATCTTTAGGATATGGAATTGGCCCAAATTTGGCGTTTTGACTAAGAAATCGAATAATGAACCATTTTACAATGCACTGCACACACAGCTGCATGCAAGCCATAACTCTGCTATGCAGATTATGTCAGAGCTAGCCAGCCAGATTTGTCGAATATACCTGGAAAGGACGACAATTCAGTATTCCTAAGGGGCATAAGGCACCTATCCCTTCCGAAGGCACCTTCACCTTCTTGCAGTTTGACTCGCCTTTCTTAGCCAGGTAGACTACTTTTAAATCAAACTGGTTTGAATTAAACAATTCCAACACTATTGCGTATTAATTCCTCATCATTAAAGAGATGCAATTTATGCCTGACTGGATGCTTAGTTTCAATGCTACACTGCAGGTATTGTGTGTATTTTAAAATAGTACAAAACAATAGTGGGTTGTGTGGATTGGTTGCTGTGACGTGAAAGAATGCTTCCCTGCACAATGGCACTTGTATACAGCACTCAGACTGCTATGCAGCATTACGTTAGTCGTACATTTAGAAGCCATCTTTGACTTCCAAAGCTTTTTCTGTTTCAGTTGACATGTGATCTTTTTAAGGTTCTGAAGAGTTCAAACATTACTATTGTGCGCGCAGCGTATCTTGAGTCCTGCAGATATTTTATTAGCGGCTACATCTTCCTGGAGGGAGCGGCTTTCATCGACGTCCGCCATTGTTTTTGTAACCATCTAGGATATCAACAAGGTGCTCTGCTATCGAAAACGTACAATCGATTATCTGTATTCGTTCTGGGGCGAACTCAAGATAGGCCGCGGACACTATAATGCTATTTTTTGACACATAACGTCTGAAAAAGGGTGAGACCACATTAGTTGGCTCAGATTTGCACGATCGATCCGTAAATCCGGGACCTGTTTTTTTTTATTTTTTGACCGAATTTGTCTTAGAACCATTTTGAGGCTGTAAGCATATAGTGGATCATGGCTACACTGAACGAATGCTGATTTTTTTCCCCAAGATTTTTACAAGTCTTTTTTCAGAATCAAAATTGAATTCTGTATTCAGAAAATTAGACCCTATTTGCACTTCATTTTTCAAAAACTTTAGAAAAATTTTTTATGGGTCAATCTGTAAAGGCAGTTTCTACCATCCATACTTGCCTGAACGTATAGAGCAGTGACACGGTGTAGTTTTATTGTATATAACTCTATGCTGGAGCCTTAATGGGTTAGCTCCAAGGGGCACTGCAGATAGAAACAGAAAGGCGTCATACTGAAGCCGATGCTGTGAAGAGTGATTTCTTAGACCTAAAACGCGCGATTTTTGTTGTTGGAGAAAACAACGTTATTTTAAGCCTAAGAAATCCGTTCTTCCGTTGTTTTTTCCTCCATTTTTATATAGTGCACCTTGTAGTTATGCCCTTCAAAACTCCTACTGGTCCCAATATGGCGGCAAATGTCACTGCTCTATACAAAACTTACTTTAGGGATAATTTAACAAAGTATATATATTTTACATCTATATATTCACATAGGAATTTTATCAACAATCAAACAAATTTGAACACGAGAAATGCATCATAGGAATGCTCTGGAACGACGGCTTACACGTATGGTTCACTTTTTGAGAGAAAAAGAAAAGAAGAAAGCAGATTCTGCGTTGAATTCAATATTTCGTAAAAGCCAGTCACTTTGCTCAAGAATAGTCTGGTGTGTGATAATCATCATAGCATCTTCTATACTGATTTATCAAGGTGTTGACCGGATTTTGTATTACCGTAAACAGCCTATTGAAGTTGATGTTCGAAATGAACCAGTGAAAGCTATTACTTTCCCCACATTGATGTTTTGTGTTAGTGAGACTGAAGG
>JAHWFP010034099.1:39256-72635 GCA_023313725.1 Lithobius niger | reverse complement strand
CAGCAGAACGGCGGAACTGATTTCCTTCCTAAAAGCAAGACTTAACAGTACAGCGGAGTTTTATAGGTTGCAAAACGCTAATCTCTCGTATACGAATTCCAGCTTCAAGTTGCAGGCCGTAAAACTGTTTGAAATCGAAGGCAGCTGCAGCGTGTGTTAGGACATTTCAGAGAGAGTTTTTATAAAGCTTTTGAAATTATGTTAGCCTTACGAAAATTGTTCCTTTTAGAAACAAATAACAAGAAGGATGTGTACGCAGCGTAACAGTGTAATTTTCTTAATTTTCATCGTAACGTTGTACGCGAAATTAATACGTACTGCAAACAGTTGTTGGACAATGAAAATTATCTAAAGTTGGGAAAGCGTATCGAGAATCCCCTCCCCCCTCCATTAAAGAAAATGGAAAGTAAGAATTTCAAAGAATCAGGACTCTTAACCAGAATTCTTACCGTATTTCAAAAATTTTTAAATACAATTTTTAAGATTTTTTTAATTTATTTTTATCTTTATTATAATATCGGAGGCCGGCTAAAGGGAAAAGGAAAGCCTAAAGGAAAACCACTTCTCCCCTCCTCGCGCCCGCATTGAAAATGCACTCTCCCACTCAACCTTGCAGCCAAAAAGGAGCCAGGCACGAATGGTCGATCAATCTGACAAGTCGTCGGGAAGAGTGCCGGGAAAATAGTGCCGGGAAAATGACCCGGGAAATGTGTCCCGGGAAATGTGACAGGCCCTGTGCAGAGCACGGGTTTCCTCTAGTAATAAAATAAAAGGATACAAAATTCCAGCTTAGCCCTATAGGGGGGATTGAGGTTTAATGGCACGTCGACAGCTTGGTCATTAGCGCCAACCTCAGTCACAGTGCTGTGGCCCTATAGCCCATCTCTGTACGGATGAATATATTCCCCCTTTTTATCCACAGGCCATTCCGCAGAATATTATTTTTTTACTTTTATTTTTATTTTGTTCATAATTTGTTTCTGTACACGAAACGACTGATGGTTTCGGCTCAAATACTTTTGGTTGATGTTCATAATTAAAATTACTCACAGTCAAACCGCAGCACCAAAACTGTTTAAGGGTGGTGAATTTTTGGCAAACTTTTTCTAGAGATCTTCTTCAAGCGACAGCCAAAGATACTTGCTCTTTCCTCTTCCACACTGCTACTTCTAGTGAAGGAAGCAAGGGTGTCCTTGGCTGTTGCCTAAAGATGACAACCAGAATTTAAAGGCTACCAGAAAGTCGCAAGTTTTTGCTGAAGACTTGAACAGTTTTGGTGCTGCCTTTTGTCTGAGAGTAACTTTGATATTATGATTGTACGACATGGCTTTTTAAATGTTGCGAAATCTAAAACTAAAATCGCACTTCCAGAGTCCATTATGAAAACAGTGTTGTAACTGGATGAGGGAGGGGGTTAAATTTTGAGTCGAAGACGGCCTAGGCCAAAAAGAGCGTGGGGATTGGGAGGGGTGGGGGGGGAGGGGAGAGGAGCAAAATTATTTTTTTCTAAAGCTACAAAACGCAAAAAAAAAATAAATAAATAAATAAATGTGACCATCCTGTAGAGACAGACAATAACATTAGGAACGAAAACTATGTGATGGTTGGTTCAGTTTTGAGTCTTGTCCGCCATTTTTTTTTGGAGGGGGGAGGGGGAGGGATTGGGAAAGGGGGAGAAAACAAGCTTGTTGCGGAAGGGAAGCGTTTTAGCATCGAGGTAAAAGCCACGGCCATTACCGGAAGTTGTCTGGGATAGCAAAAACTGAAAACCTTTCAGATCGCTCTGGACAACGTTGTGACGCAAATAATTACTTAGAATGTGAGACATGTTAACAATAAAGACGTTTAGCACGAGTTCCAGTGATTATATAAAAACAAGCGGCTACAGCGACTACCTAGTCGCAGCCGGTCTTCTGTACAGTTCTGCGACTACCAATAATGAGTCACATTTCTCTATCACGCATTGCAACAGCTATCTCTATTATATAATCTAAAAACAGTAACCATCAGAATTGCCCGTTAAAAATGTGTTAGCTTTTAAGCTTATTTTACATTTTAGGCGTAATTGTCAGCGTTTAGGCTTAATTTACAACTTTAATTTCGTAAGTAACAACTAACGGAGATTTGGATTGTATACAGTAAGCCTATTCATTTTTGCAACACGGTATACCACGGTGCACACAGTTACAGTGTTACAACGAAATGCGCAACGTAGCCTGTATAGATCAGTGGTAGTAGGGAAGGGACAAGAGAAACGCTGTTGAGAAAGCCAGCAGCGACTCGTAGTAACTTGACGTTGCCATGGTAACGTGATTTTAGACCTAATTTTCATTTTTTGGCCTATTTTTTTAACGGCAGTGTTAGTTTCGTAAGTAGCAGATAAGCCTAATGGAGAATTTGATTCGACTGTAAGCCAATTCATTCATGCAACAATGCGACAAGACTCTTTTAAACGAAGCTAAAATGTTTTTGTCTTTACGGGGCTTCCGCCCGTTTGCCATAACCCCGTTTGCCATAATCCCGTTTGTCATAATCGCGTTTGCAATAATCCCGGGAGCCCAGAATATCTTTTCCCAGTAGCCATATCCCGTTTGCCATACATGTTCGTTTGCCATAAATCCTGTATAAAGTCTCATTTTTAAAATAGCACTCTAAAAAAATATTCTTAGCGTTCAAAACTGCCTACGGATTATTCTCGCCTGGTGCAGAGTTTCTGCGCCATCTGTTCACAAAACTATTTACTGTTTATCAATCCAATTGAAATGCAGAGCTATACGTTATTTGGACAAATTAAAACTTTACTTTTGTTTTTAATTCGATGTTAATTTGAAATGTGTTCTAATTTTTTTTTAACCTTTTTTCTAACGTGGCATAAAAATAATAAAAATAGTGTAGTCATAATACAACACATTCGGCAGTAATTCAGCACCAGGAGTGAATAATCCATAGATAGTTTTAGACGGCTGCTAACACTTTGTCTTGAAATTGGGTTTTAGGATGATGCCGTCAAATCCGACGGTGTGGCAAACGGGATAATTGCAAACGGGAAATTATGGCAAACGGGAAATCACGCAGAAGAGGAGAAGAGTATAATATCGAGCAAACGGGAAAATGCAGAAGATCTGGAACGATTGCCATAAAATCGGTCGTAAAACGTGATTATGGCAAACGGTATTATGACAAACGCACCGTAGCCCTTTACGGCTGCATTAACACAGATCCTTATAGGATTTCAATTCGACGATGAAATGTTATTATTTAATTTAGTTACGTCGAAGAAGTCTATTAGCTATAAGGAGGTAACGATGTTTTAATTTGCCATGTTATTTAACTAACTTTTGACACTGAATCAAACGTTGTAATCAGTGGTCGTCTCTATATCTGGTACCGTTGCGAAGTTGAAAAAAGGGACGGACGGAGGGATGCAGGGTTACCAGATACCCAGACATGTCTGGATTTCTCCTGACTTTTTGACAGTGTTTCAGACATCCAGACTTTTGCTTAAAATTGCCTAAAATCTCCAGACTTTTAACTGAGCTTCAATTATTTGTATTTATGAAGAATGTTGGTTTGAATCTTGCTAACTATTGTGTACGCCAGTGACGTTTTTGTGCATCTGCGCAGACTGCGCTGCTGGTAACTGTTGGTGCTGTGATTAGCGGCGCCACGGCACGGCAGAATCGAACATTCTCCTGCTACTTACAATAACGCTACGCGACATTAGTAATGTCAATACCAGATGTCGTGGCCTGTCAGCATACTTTTAAACATTTCTTTTAAAGTTAAAAAAACGAAAGATTTTCATCTGTTTGGGTTTCACACAAAAAAAATCCGTCTTCAAGGCCAAAATTTAGCGCTTTATACCATCAAAATTGTGAAATTAGCGTATCGGTGAAAATCTCCAGACCTTTTGGATGAAATCCAGACTTTTTGGGGTTGTTTCCCCAGATAAACCATAATTCATATCTGGCAACACTGGACGGACGGACAAAGTCGTTGCAATAGTCTTCTCAGCCGGTTCGGCTGTACAGAAGACTAAAAATTATAAACTGTGATGTTGAAATACGAAAATCTTTCTGGTTTGCGACGCCACATAGTTTGCATTCATGCTGTTTCCTCTACTACGCCAAAGGCCAACTGAGATAGTAGCTGCGTTCCTCGTTATCTTAGTTATTGTATAACTACGCCGACTCTCGCGAAACGGTGCGATGATAACATGGGAGATCTGCGAGTGACTGTCAGAAGGAAGGCAGAATGTACATTTAAATTCTATAATAAGTAATGAGGCGGGTGATAGGATGAGAGCAGTTTTAATATTAACTGGTTTGATCCCACAACAAAATTAGTAAATAGATGCAATGCAATTGAAGTTAACAAAAGTTGAAACACAGATTAAAGAACTCCCTCTCACAGATACGCCACTCGTAACTCTGCCAGCGCTTCAAAAATGAGGCATCGTTTCAGCAACGCGTCTGCGCGATGACTCTGGCCTCGCACTTTATTCGCCAGATGTCACTAGCAGATAGCGAAACTGAAACACAAAAACGATCAAAACCAACTGCCTCTGCGGCAGCGTTATGAAAACCACAGCGCATGCGTGCGTATTTTCTGCAATAGTCGTTCTGCAATAGTCGTAGTAGTTGGCGTTAATGACCAAGTTGTCGACGCGCCATTAAGCCTCAATCCCCCCCCTCGTTCTATAATTATAATATAATAAATAATATATAATAATAATTAATAATTATAATAATATAATATTATAATTATAATTATACCGCGTCCTCGCGGGCGATCGATGCGCCAGCTGGCGAATCAAGTGCGAAGTTTGACTCAGCAGAAAAGAAAACGAGGTACCACTTAGCGCGTGAGTGTCGTGTCTGTGAGAGGGATAGTTCTTTAATCTGTGAGTTGAAGTTGACGTTGCATTAAGTGGTCTTACAAAATTAACTAAGCCTTATGTTTATTCCTTGTTTGAAATGTTTGGAAATGTCAACTATACCTAACAATAAATCTAGAAAAAAAAAACTCAATGAAGCAGACTTTGTGGACATTTGGTTTAAAAAATACAAATGGTTTAACACGTGCATATTCTCTCTTCTCGATTAGATCAAATATCATTATTAAAATTTTACAAGTCAGTATATGTTTGCTTCTCGTAGCTCAATAAAATTAACCAACGACGAATATTACATCTCCGGCAAATTTTAACAAAACGGCAATTTCACGTTGTGGGTATCAGAAATACGGGCGTTCATCAACATACCAAACGCAACGACGAGTCCTCCACTTTTTGAAAACTGCAGGAGAACCAATATCTTCTCTTAGATGAAAACGCAATAAAGCCGAACTCTTCTTCTCACAGCTGGTTGAACGATGATAAACGGGTGCAGGATAAATAACTCGAGTCTCAGCGAACACCAAAATTTCAACAGGGTGGAAATAACTCACGGACGAAATAACGTATTAGGTTCCTGGATGTAACTCAAGCTTTAAAATTTCACAAATGTACGGTCGTAACTGAGTTAAGCTAAAAGTATGTTGCAATTCCTAATTAACATTAGTCTTTCGGAAAGTGAAGTTTGAAGACAACATGAAGAAATAGAAGGCACAACGACGAAAATATTACAGAGTCCAATTTCTAGTCATGCCCGGCTAGAACAAACGCTGAAGCCGCGATGACGCAAGAACCAGCTTGGTCACGTAATTTGACGTTTACGGCAAACACACTCAAAACTAAAGGTACATTCCACCTGCCTTAGCCACGCGCAAATGAACACGTGATTTGGTGCTTGGAATTTGGAAAAGAATTTTTGTTCCTTGAATATTCGGTTCATGTGCAGTTTTTATAAGACGTTGGACAAGTGAGTTACCGGGGTTTTTTTTTTTAATTTAAAATTTGATTTGTGGGAGCTCAGGCGTTTGGAAATTGTCTTTTTACTTTGTGCTAATTTAGAAATCCTGTGCATCCATTTAACCCAACTACCTGTTAACAACCATCTTATCCCAACAGCCAACCACTCAAGAACACATTAAATTATGCGAGGAATCTGACATCACCCAATTTCAACCAATTAAAACGCACACACCTCTTATATACGGCATTTCATTCCCCCTCCAGTCTCAATCGATCTGCAAACCTGGGGTGAGTTGTATCGTTTTAAGTTTTTTAGAGTTTTTGGGTTTGTTGACTGGCATACTTATGGCTAGCTTTATTTCTTGCTGCCTTGCATTCTATAGAATTATAGAATTGTAAGGGTTTTATTTAACCATTGCATTCTATTGAATAGAGCAGCGTCAAGTGACGTCATATTGGCTACAAGAGAGATACCTGCAAGGGGCACCAGATTGAAATGGTGGGTTAAACAACGGCACTTCTAGTGAAGTCAGTGCTTTGAGACTGGATTTCGTAGGCTTAAAAAAACCGTTGTTTTCTCCAATCCCTTATGCTAGGAGTGTGTAATCGGAAAATAAAGATTCTACTTGCTTAAAAATGTCAGCAACTGCCAACAAATCGACAAAAATCGCGCGTTTTAGGCCTAAGAAATTCAGTCTAATCGCATTGGCTTCAGTAAGACGCTCTTTTTTCCCCCACCAGTGCACCTTGCAGCTAACGCAGTTACTGGCTCCACCATAGAGTTATACACAATAATACGTACTACGTCGTGTCACTGCCCTATTGTAATGTACCACCACTTTCGGTTGAATGGCATGACCTGTTGTTTGTTGTTCTAATATAGTCGCGTTTGGTCTTCTGCTGCTTAAAAACGACTCGAACTGGGTGGCGAAACGTCGCATGCTTGACTGTTCTTTGCACTTTACGACTTTCTTTTATTACTTACTCAGTTAAGTGCTTTTTAATTTCTTTTTCTAATTTCATTTTTGCCGCATTAGTCTTTTAGAATTTTGATCTCATGGTGCTTATTAGCAAGATACTAAAATATTAGTACATGGACACACACAAATGAAACGTAATGGTTATTGCAATCACGCAAAGGATCATTTTCTTACAGGATGCAATTTTAAATAAGTTCCCAATATTCAACAGAATATCTCGCATAGGCCGCATTTTAAAACGGATTTTTAGCAATGGATTGACTAACGGGAGGTAAATAGACCTTTGGGGTCGTACTTGATGTGGAGGATCGAGAAAAAATAGCGTTGGGAGGAATGTACCTAAGATAACGTTGAAACAATAATTATTAATTGACACAAGACCTAAAGCCCATTTAAAGGGCCCCAACTCCTCGAAGAAAAGAAAATGCAGCGAACACCCTCGACTGCACCCAAGGTGAACCAACCGAGTGATGCCCCCCGCTGCCAATTTCAAGAAAGAAAATTCACGAATGTTAAATTGAGGCTTACATAAATAAATACTAAGTAGTAGATATCCGTGAGTCCTTGTCGATTTAACGGCTATAATTGCTCGCGAGCAAGAAACGGATAGTCCAATATCGAAGCCCACGAGTTTTTCCCTTCACCCCCGAGATAGTGGACTAGCCGTTTCGAGCTCAAGAGCAATTATAGCCGTTAAATCACAAGGACTCACGGATATGTATTTTAATGCTAAGGTGTGACGTCGAGCTAATTTATCGTGTTATTAGAGGTTTTTAAAGACTTGTTTCAAGAAGTTAAGATTTTCTACATGCGACTTATATAAATTCCTGAACGGAAGTTCCGGTTTAGAAACGGGGTTGGAAGCTTCTTGTGTATGAAGGCCGACCGAAGGGGAGAGACGCTGCGTAATACCGATGTTTGTGTTTAAGGTAAAACTGTATTTTTTTCTAGTTTAATAGTTTAAATAAGATGAGTGTATAAAATGCGCTATTCGCTTGAGTTTCGTAGGTTTTTAGGTGTGTTTAGGAAGTATCAGTAGCCTAGTTTTCGTACCGTCGGAACGAAAGATTGCAGGTTGGGCCATTCCTTCGTGGGTGGGGGGTCTAGCATAGTACGTGAGTGTTTTTTTCCCGTGTTAGGCTAGAAAGAAAAATGTCGCAGATTGTAAATGTGCCTGTTTATGCTGGTTGCATTTGTGTTGTGTACGGTAATTTTACAACGTCGGGTCATATGTCACATGGTGGAGAAGGGGTTGTGTAGACCCGCGTAAAAAGTGTTAGATTACCAAAAGAGTGTGGGTTATCAAAAAAGTGTGGGTTATCAAAATTAACCCGCTGTGACATGTGTGGGTTTTCAGATTAACCGTATATAACGACTACACTTTTAGCATGGGGATGTATTAGCGTGACGTCACCACCGTGCATTAACTACTAATAAATAAGAGAAACCTGTATTGGGCAATGGAAGTGGTTGAAGTCAACGAACTAAACTAATAAAAAATTAAAAAACTTGTTTTTTTATTGAACAAACCCGATTTCATGATAATTTTGGCTTGTCAACTGATCAAAAACCTCAATTAAGGTAATAAAGAGATGAGAGTAGGCTATTCCGCTGTAACAAACTGAAAATAAACACTTCAAAATAACTAATTCAACCGAATTAAAGACGGAAAGCCGATGGCTCAACAAGAGTTGAGTAAATACAGATGCAAACCAATTTGCGTTGCCTTTTGGCATTATATGTCAGACTGCCTGAGCGAGGAATCGAACCCACGACCTTTTAAACCTAAAGCCGAGGTCCTACCTCTGAGCCATACTGACACGGCCATTCGCCACTAGAGGCCATTCGGAACTTCGCCATTCGGCCATTCGCCACTTATTTGCCGTACCACACTCCAAGTGAAACGTGAAATAAAGATTAAAGACGGAAGCTCAACAAGAATTAAATAAACACAGATGCAAAACTATTTACGTTGCCTTTTGGACTTATATGTCAGACTGAACGAGCGGGAAATCGAACCCACCACCTTTTAAACCTAAAGCCGAAGTCCTACCCCCTAGCAGCGAATAACGTAGCTACTGCCTCAGTTGGCACTGCGCCTAATAGTCCAGCCAGCGTGAACGCATTGGTTGTGTCATCAAAAACCGGAAAGATTTTTGTATTTTGAAATCATAATTTATAATTTTCTAGACTAGTGTCTGATAATTTTGCTTCGGCGATCTATTGGAATAATTAATTATAATTTTTACTGCATTAGACTTTCAGATTTTTGATCTCATAGTAATTATTAGCAAACGATTAAAATTAGTACTGCGCAAACATAGATAAAATTTCAAGGTCATTGTAGGTGCGCAAAGGATCATATTCGTTCTGGAAGAACATAAATAAAGTTCCCCAATATTCAACAGAAAATCTCCTAGACGCCACATTTTAAAACGGTTTTTTAGCAAGGGAAAGACTAACGGTAAGTAAATAGACCTTTGGGGCCGTAATTGATGTGGAGGATCGAGAAAAATGGCGCTGGGAGGTACATCCCTTTAAACTATCCTATAATAGTGTGAAATTGAAAATGAAACATGCACTTGGGACTCTATTGGATTAGCGAAGTTAACAAATACAGGTGGTTTTATTGCTGGGCTTTTTTTGCCTGGAAAATCGTTTTTCAGCAGCCAGCATAGTACTGGAAAACAGGATGAAGTATATATAAAAAAAACTTTTCGCATGTTTTTTTTATTTATTTATTTATATACCAGTAAAAAGGAGTGACGCGGTCCGTAATTGTAGACGCGGGCGCTTACGAGAAAAAAATGTTATTTTTTTCGTGGCCAAAGTATCAAATTTCGATGCTCGATACTACCCCAAAGTTAATTTAGGATATGTTTTTTAAAGTGGCTTTGCAAAATTAGCTAAGGCATGCTTTGAATTGTTTGGAAAATGGGAAGTAACCAACAGCAAATCTATGGACAAAAAGTGAACTCAAAGAACCAGACTGTGTGGACGTGCAGGAGAGACAAATGATCATGCGTCAGGTACACTTGGTTAAGAGAATGGGGTAGCATTACCGTGTCATGTGCCAAAGATCCCGACTTCAGATCTAGCCCCTGTTCATGCCTGTGCATTAGGGAAGTTAACGGCCCCGGAGATGCGTGCGTGATCATGTCGATTGTGGCAGGTAAAAGATCCTCAATCAAAATTGTCCCTCCATGAGCAGCTGAAAAGGATTTTAATGGTACATTCCATTCGGTTGGCTGTCCCGTATAGCCCAGTTTTGCAAAATTATCACTTCAGACGCGTCTAAATCTTAAAGGCATTCAGTTTCCAATTTTTTCCTCGTCAGAAACGGTCTTGCTATTCACTCTGACCTACGTAAATGTTGCAAAGGATATGTCGCGCAGGATGCTCGACTTTTAAGTCAACGTTATCCCTTTTTCGTTTGAATCAACCGCAACGACCCCCGGAAGGGAAACAATGAAAACGCGCGAGTGTGCCAATTCTTTGGCTTGAAGTTGAAAATGGGGCGTTGTTGCCCTGAAAAGAAGTTGAAATTGGCACATTGTTGCCATGTCTTAAATGACGTTATGTACGAAGAACAGTTATTTTTCGCACGCTACTGGGAGTGGGGAAGGGCCTAAACGGGGAATGCCCGTTGGTGGGGCAGTGCTTATGTTAGAGCCACTATTTGATTACGATATTGTTTTGCGGAGGGACAAGTTGACGGAAAGGTGGAGTGTTACACAAAGAAAAATTGACTGTTGCAGTGAACGATCAGGCAGCACTGAGCAAATACTGGGAAACAACCACGGGTCAAACAAATCCCGGGCGAAGCCGGGGACGATGCTACTCAACTATAAAGCTGAATAAAAAAAATGTTTGAATCTGGCGGGGGGGGGGGGGGGGGGGAAGATGC
This sequence comes from Lithobius niger, assembly GCA_023313725.1. Classification (NCBI taxonomy): domain Eukaryota; kingdom Metazoa; phylum Arthropoda; class Chilopoda; order Lithobiomorpha; family Lithobiidae; genus Lithobius; species Lithobius niger. The sequence continues at coordinate 61,894 of JAHWFP010034099.1, read as the reverse complement.
CGATAAATGTCCAATCCCAGCCGCAAGGGCTCGTCATGCAATACGAGTAGGCCAGCAGGATGAAAAATAAAACAAAACAAAACAAAACAAAAATAAACACAACAACAACTAACAGTGTTTGGTTGTGTTGTGTTTTTTTTTTCGTCCTGCTGGTCTACGCGTATTTTGTGATGAGACACTGCGACCCTTGTATACAGAACAATAACAATCGCTTCTCCGAAAGGGTCCACTACCAAGGTCTTCCTCCTTTTACAATGGCTTGGCAGGACACGTCTTCCCTCCGATAGCTTGAGGGCTTTGTAACGAGCTGGGCGGTTCGCTGACTCAGGTAGGCGATAAAATGTTCTCGGCTGAAGACCGGTTTCTGCTTTGGCAGACCGGTTTCTGCTTCGGCTACTGAAAGACGCCTGCGCACATCGAAATTAGGGAGAAACGTCCGACGGAAACGGAAACACAATTCCGCCTTACACTTTCAAGGTTGGCAAACTCACTCTGTTTTTCAGCGGATACGAGGACTTTTATCGTGTCTTCAGGTGCTTTCAACTTGATTAGAGGGAGGATGTCGGCTGTGTCGTTCACGACTCAAGCGAAGTTCGATCAGTGGCGAAGAGCGGACAAGCGAAGGCGGGAAAACGAAGAGAAATTCAAACTGATCGCGGCAGTGAAAAAGCAGCGATGCATTTGGGACAGGCGAGTACAGGGACACAAAGATGTGCATTTAGTGGAGCGGGCTTGGACCGAAGTTGCAGCTGAAATTAACTGGGATAGTGAGTATCGACTGAAATATTCTGGAGGAGGCAGGCAAGGATTAGACAGGTTGGGGGGTCACCACCGCGGGGGACGTGTCAGGTGGAGGGGGAGAATCACCCAACCTCGAGCGCTCCTTTTGCCTGAAAATCGCTCCCACTCTTCCCGTTATTTTTGCGAAACAGGGTTTACTATTTTTAAGGTTTTTTTTCTTCTTTCAGTTACTGTTTTAACTAAAAACAGAACTTCCATGTTAAAAGCTTAATAAAACAAGGCCGTCGAGGCAGCAGTGCATTTAACACAAAATTTACAAGAATTTTTTTTTTGTTTTTTTAAATTTTGCCTTTGTTTTTTTTTTTTTTTAAATTTACTTGTGGCGACAGAGTCACACAAAATTAAACAGAAAAATTAACCCAAAAATGCACTGTCCAAATATCTTTTGCATACGTAAATTAAATAAAAAAATGCAGTTTATTTGCTCCGCCTAAAATGACACAAACTTAAATAGTATAGAATTCCAAAAAATAACAAAAAAATTACACAAATTAACACAAAAACGCACTTTTCGTTAAGCCCAAACAGTAGGCTTACTAGTTTACTCACGGCTGAAGTCCGGTTACCATAACTTTGTACAACTTTCCAATTTATAACTAGTTAATTACCGTAATAATTAATTAATTACTATAAAAAATATGACAAAATTAATATTGAGAAGTACGAAAACGTGTTAGCATCTCTCAGTTTTACTAATAAAATAAATGCACTGACTAGGTAAGAAAAGAAACTACGTAAATTGCGCATAGGTCTTATTTTTTTTTATATATAAGATCCACAATCCACATCCCATACTTAACACGGGTCTTACGTGGAAAAAAGAAAATCTTAGACCACTACGCAAAATAGCAGCAGCGATGTTTATACATTTCACGACGCCAAAATTATTAAATTAATGAATGATCATGATTGCCGTTTTCTGGATAAAATAGAGGACATTAATGTAGCGCACGAACCGAACAACAAAATTCGTGATATAATTGGTAAATTTTACAGTTAAACGATGCTACGAAACTAAATTCATCATTAACTAGGCATAAACCCTTGAATATATTATAAGGTAAATTGGAATTAAACCATCAGCACAAATCATACCCTAGAAAGACCGTAATACAGTAATAAGCCACTTTTATGCACTTAATAATAATAATAATAATAATAAACTTTATTGTAGCACGGGAAAGTACAAAGATCGACAAATTCAAGAATAAAAATTGATTGTGCCACAAAGGGCGAGGTTTAGGCACTGGGCCCATTCTTACACCTAACCCAAACCATCATGTAATTATGTACAATGTCAGCAGACAATAGCAAAAACTAAAGTAAACAAGAAGATGGGATACAGTGGGGGTTGGGGGAGGGGGGAGACAGAGGAAAAAAAAAAGAAAAAGAAGGGAAGAAAAAGAAGAGGGATGGTGACCAAGTTATGAATTAAACAAGTGACGGAATAATTGAGCTTTGAAAGTTCCAACACTAGAACTAGATTTAATGACTTCGGGCAAATCATTCCAGAACTTCATGCTCTGAACCAGAAACGACGTTTGGTATTTAGTAGTGCGACAGCGAGGGGGAGTGAAAGGACGGCCATGACTGAATCTTGTTGGATAACTGTGATTAGCCAGTGCAGAATTAAATAAGGTAAACAAATAAAATGGTTCTTTGTAATGCAGAGACTTGTACACAATTGTGAGAGAATGCAAAGAACGCCTCTGAGCCATAGGGAGCCACTTGATAGTTTTAAGATAGTCTCTTACACCGTCGAACTTTTTAAGATTAAAAATGAAACGTATACACACATTTTGGATCCTCTGAGTCTGATTGAGGGAGGATTTGGTGGCGTTAAAATAAACTGTATCACAGTAATCCAACATGGAATAACTAAGGCAGAGGAAAGTTTAACTTTGGTCCTAATGCTCAGAAAATGTTTAAACTTAGAAAGAAATCTAATCCTTTGCATGGCAGCACGACATTGTGTATGAATATGCGACTCCCAAGTTAGGCACTGATCGAAGATAATACCGAGGTTTCTAGTAGAATTGCAAGTTTTAAGCGTAGTATTATTAACAGATATAGTATTATAATGACTGAGATCGTAAATAGGATATTTTTGAAAAAGCTGATGTGATCCAACAATGATGTGCTGGCACTTATAAGCGTTAAGTGCCATTCCATTAGCCGTAGACCAATTATGGACATTAGAAAGATCCCGGTTAAGTTCAGCACGAGAGTTATCATTGTCAAGTGGGGAGAATATCTTTCCTAACTGGGCGTCATCAGCGAACATGTGATGGCTAGAATTAACAATGTGGCTAGGCAAGTCGTTAATGAAAATAGCAAACAATAAAGGGCCCAGAATAGAGCCCTGTGGAACACCAGATTGAACACTGAGAAGAGGTGAAGTTTGACTTTTAACACGAACACATTGTTTTCTACCAGAAAGGTAGCACTTAAACCAGCTTAAGCTAAGCTGGTCCATGCCAATTGCATGCAATTTGGAAAGTAAAAGAGGATGATAAACCGTATCAAATGCGGTTTAGCAAAATCCAGCAACACAAGGGAAGTAAATTTGGATTCATCCATAGCTTTGAAAATATCGTTAGTAATCTTTAAAAGAGCTGTAGTAGTACTGTGCTTATCTCGGAAACCAGACTGATTAAGGTTAAGAATACTGTGTTCTTGAAGATAATCTTTTAACTGATTTGCCACAACACGTTCTAAAACTTTGGACAGACAAGGTAAAATGCTAATAGGACGTAGGTTATTAATATTTTTAGAGCCCTTTGCTTTCCAGATTGGATTAATCACAGCCAGTTTCCATAAATCAGGGAATTTACAAGAGGTAATGGAGAAGTTGATAATGTGAGTAATGGCCGGAATTGCAAAAGGGAGGCAAAGTTTGACCATCTTAGAATTAATCTTGTCTGCACCAGTAGCATGAGTAGAAATATTTTGGATGATGTTACTAATTTCTTGCTCAGAAGAGGTTGAGAGGGAAAACTTGGTATCCGAATTAAAGGCATAAAACTGTGAAACGTTATTTTTGACAGCTGTTTCGTCGAAATTAGTAGATTTTTGGTTGTTAATGAAATGCTGATTTATTTCATCAGCAGAATAATCAGTATCAATACCAGACTGGTGCGTACCATGTACACCAAGTTGCTTGAGATGGCGCCAAAATATATTAGAATTTTTCTCATTATTCACGCGATCATCAAAGTGGTGCACCTTGGCATTACGTACAAGTTTTTTAACTTTATTCCTCAGATCTTCATAATTTTCCCAGTCGAGTGGTTTTTGAGTTTTGTTGAACAAGGCTTTAGCTCTGTCTCTTTTTTTCATGAATGATTTAATAGAATCAGTTAACTAGGGAGCACTAGGCCTTTTAGCTTTAAAAGTAACAAACGGAGCATGCTTGTCAATTAAACCAAGGATAATAGCATTAAGTGAAGCAACTTTGTCGTTGATGTTGGGATATTGATAAACATTCTGCCATGGTGGAATAGAGAGATCAAAACGGAAAGAGTTCACGTCAAGATTTTTCCAATTCCTGGTAGTAACATAAGAAACGTTATCTTGAGGAACTGCAATATCATATGCAAAATAAACAAAGTTATGATGGCTGATACCAGGTTGAATAACTTGATCAATAAATTTAACACAGTCAGTTTGTCTAACCATTACAAGATCAAGCAAAGATCTGGCAATGTTACAAATGTAGGTAGGTTTTGTTACCAACTGATCAAGGTCATGGATGGTGCAAACATTACGTAGGGATATAATTAAACATTAAAGATTAATGTTTAATTAATCTTAAGATTAATTAAGATTAATTAATGAATTAATTAATTAATCTTAATTAATTAAGATTAATTAAACATTTAACATTAAAGGGGTATACCTCCCAGCGCCATTTTTCTCGATCCACTACATCAAGAACGGCCCCAAAGGTCTATTTCCTTACCGTTAGTCAATTCCTTGGTAATAATCTGTTTTAAAACGTGGCGTCTAGGAGATTTTCTGTTGAATAATAATGTTAACTGTATTTACTGTATCCTACACGTATGATGCTTTGCGCGCTTACAATAATCATGACGTTTCATCTGTGTGTGTGCATATACTAATTTTCTAATAATTACCATTAAATCAAAAATCTAAAAGACTAATGCGGTAAAAATTAAAAATAATTATTCCAATAGATCGCCGAAGCAAACTTATGAGACACTAGCCTAAAATTATAAATTGTGGTGTTAAAATACGAGAATCATTCCGGTTTGTGACGACACAATATTTAACATGATGCTGTTTCGTGTACTATTTCCAAAGCCAATCGAGACAGCAGCTACTTTCCTCGCTGGGGGGAACGCAGCTACCACCCAAGCCTACCTTGGCTCTAGAAAATGCGCGGATGGCGATCTGCGCATAGCTGTAATAAGGCAGGCCAGGTGTCCCTTTAGCGTTTCATTCAAGTGGTGTGACCCCGATTCGAACCAGCATCCAGTCCGTCGACAAATCACTCCCATATTGCCTTTACAAACCATGTGGTCATGTCAGTAAAGTCAATATACTACTGATCTAATGACGGACTGGTTCGCCGGTTCGAATCTCAGGTCACATCACTTTAACGAAACGTAAGCGCATAAAGGTGACTTACTGTATTATGTTATTTCTAGTGTATGATTTGTGCTGATGGTTTATTTCCAATTTGCCTTTTTTATTATTGGCAGCGATTTATGTCTATTTAATGATGAATTTATTAATGAACGTTTCCTAGCAATGTTTGTTTTCACTGTAAAATTTTTCAACTAACCCTCCTTCCCCTCTCCCGCTCCCCCCCGCATTCGGCCCCCCCCCCCCCCCCGAGTGTGATGCATTTACGAACGGGTCTGATGGCACGATCTTTGCATTCATCGTATCAAAACGATGCAATAAAAGGAGCCGTCCATATATTACGTCACAATCTTGCATCACATTTTGGTTTTCACCTCATCTTATATTTTTGGCGTATTATTTACGAAAACAATAGTTAAAAAAATACAATAAATTTAAGAAAGCAAAATACTTTAAAATATTACATGGAGCGGGGGGGGGTGAGGTAATTGTAGAAGTGAGACATAATTTTTTTTTTGGGGGGGGGAGGATTTTATTTTTATTTTGTGACATTTGTGACAAAGGGTGTTTCAAAATGGGCCAAAAAGCGTGACGTAATATGTGAACAGCACCCGAGATGCAAAGGAGTCCACAGACGTCTTTAATTGGTTTTAAAAACATTGTTTTGTAATGCACTTTCCTCACAAATGTGGAAAAGACGTTTTCCACAAAACTGGGAACTTGTCGAATCCGGACAACTATTTATTTAATTTAGCTTGAAGATTACGTTGCGGGTAGCTTCAGTAGGCATGAGAAAAACTTACTTTTGTGGGGTAGGAAAGTAGGGGAGTCGAATGATTTTTGGATCTTGATTGGGGGGAGGGGGTTCAAGATGTTTTCAGGGTCTTACTGAGTGGTGGGGGGGGGGGAGGGAAGCAGTTACTGAAAGTTTGGGAGTAACTATTTCAATCCCTTCTTTCCCTACCCCTCCCCCCTCGGGTGTGAATAATAACCAGTCCCTAAAATTAGGGTGGACGCACACCAAAATCGACAAAACGTCTCACGACAGAACATTTTGTCGAAACCGGTCTCCGCATGCTTGCAGAGTCTTCAAAACCATAGCAATGAGCTGAGCGCCACACACCGGATGCGTTGTTGTCGCGGGACGTCTCACGACAACAAAGAGAAGCTCCTTCTAGTTTCGTGTGACGGGGTTCTCTCCACCAGATGCGACGTTTCGCGATTTTTCGTCTTGCAACGACGTTTTGTCGATTTTTGTGTGCGGCCACCCTCAGGGATATTTTGTCGAAACCGGTCTCCTTATGCTTGCAGAGTCTCCAAAACCATAGCAATGAGCTGAGCGCCACACACCGGATGTGACGTTGTCGCGGGACGTCTCGCGACAACAAAGTGAAGCTCCTTCTAGTTTCTTGTGACGGGGTTCTCTCCACCAGATGCGACGTTTCGCGATTTTTCGTATTGCAACGACGTTCGCGATTTTTCGTCTTGCAACGACGTTTTGTCGATTTTTGTGTGCGGCCACCCTAAGGGATATTTTGTCGAAACCGGTCTCCTTATGCTTGCAGAGTCTCCAAAACCATAGCAATGAGCTGAGCGCCACACACCGGATGCGACGTTTTCGCGGGACGTCTCACGACAACAAAGTAAAGCTCCTTCTAGTTTCGTGTGACGGGGTTCTCTCCACCAGATGCGACGTATTGCGATTTTTCGTCTTGCAACGGCGTTTTGTCGATTTCGGTGTGCGACCACCCTAAGGGATATTTTGTCGAAACCTGTCTCAGCATGATGCAGACATCTCCAAAACCACAGGAATGAGCTGAGCGACACACGTTGTCGTCAGACGTCTCACGACAACAAAGCGAAGCTCCTTCTAGTTTCTTGTGACGGGGTCTCTCCACCAGATGCGACGTCTCGCGACGTTTCGTCTTGCAACGACGTTTTGTCGACTTTGGTGTGCGGCTGCCCTTAGGCTACCTGCTTTGTATCTGTTCTCTTTAATGAAAACTAGTGATGTTCATGCAGTAACAACAAATTTACTAAAGCGTGGAAAGCAGGCAGTACAGCATTAAGAAAAAATCCGTAAAATCAGTGAAAGAAGAATAACCATCTATGGTGTGACTGTGGACTTATAAAGGCTTACCGAATTGTAACTGTTTTTAGTGTGTTTTTTCGCTGTTGTGCTGTTGTTTTTCTTTTAATCTTTGTTTTAATTTTCAGCGATTCGTGTGTGTTTATATTTCGTAAATACCACATTTTGTTGTTTTTAGAAACACAGTGTAGACGAATCTGGAAACACACCTTGGACTATTTTCGGAACTTGTACTGCGGTACCGACGAATCTAGACAGCCCAAATATGGTGTGAGGTGGCCTTTTTACAATGTACTACTTTTTATGTCGGAAGTGATAACTAGAAAAGAGTAAGTAAAAAGGATTTCTTCCCAATTTTTATAAAAAAAAAAAAGAAGAAAGAACAGACGCAGTAACGTCACTTTCACTGCGGCGCTCGCATTAGTTTGGAACCAGCCATTCAGCTAGCTGCCACGGACACTGGATACCAACGGAGGTACAAACATTGGCGTCGTTTGTGAAGCCCGTGCTGTGAGAGCGGATTTAGACGTAATCATTCAATCCCTTACGCTGCAAAATTATGGCTGTAAATCGGAAAAGATTTACAGCTAAAAATTGCAGCAGCTGACAACAAATCCAAAAAAATCGCGCATTCTCTGGCGCAAGATTGCCGCTCTCACAGCATTGGTTTGGCAAACGACGCTGTTTTTACCTGGTTTTATACCCACAGCCCCTTGCAGCTAGCTAAACGACTTATTCCAAATGCTAGATCCGCGGTGAATGTGACGTTAGTGCATTTGCTGTACAGCAATACAAAAAATAAAATGTGGAGGGAAATAAATATTATTGTTAAAAATGATTTTTGTTAAAAGAAAAAGCACGAATTAAATCTGCATTTACACTCTGCATACGTTTTCGGCTATAAATTCTAGAGTTTGATTTTTGCCCCGATTGCGATTGCAGAATTATGTTTTTCGATCAGAAATAGTTGTGGGCGCACAAATGCGGCGGGCTCGAATGGTTACGTCAAACGAAGCTCTCCCGAATATCCTTGGTCCGGTCGGTAAGTTTACTGTCTGATCATACGTACCAGTTTTAACAAGCTTTATTCCTACAGATGGTAATGGTAGTTGAGCAGTGAGGTAGCTCATCTCATAGTAGTGGGAACCTGGAAAGTAGGCTGATCTGTAGCTGACAAGAGACCCACAGCTAGGCTTGGCCTATGTTGCTGTCTTTTGACGTGCACCCAGTGTTGAGTCATAACTTCAGAAGGAGAGAGGGACAATTTTGCTAGGTAATTCCCATCGGAAATTCCTAGGATGCCACAATCGACATGAGCATGAGACATCACAGGGCCCTTCTCTTCCTGAAAATGCCAGGGGTAGATGAGGCCGGAATCGAACCTGAGAACTCGGGACCTCAGTCCGACTTGCTTGACCTATACTTCAGGAAAGATGGACGTGTTTCAGTCGCACAAGCAAAACAAGAGTCAAGATACGAGACTACTCTTAGGATCTATTTTGCACCACAGATGTGAAAAAATAATCCGTTTGTCTCAGTTCGTCAGTGGGCTTAAAAATTTCTGGTATAGGGTAGTGACTATCCATAGTGACTGGCCGGTCAGGGTAGTGACAACCAGTAGTGACTTGCCGGTCAGGGTAGTGGCTACAGGTAGTGACTTGCCGATCAGTGTAGTGATTACCAAGCTCCTGGGCCCGTACCTACACAAATGAAGTATCGTCAAGCAAGGTGGGGATGGGGGTCTACTCAGAATGCGGCAACCGACCCGTGTATGAACTGTATGGCCTAAACTGGGAGGTGAAACTCTCACTTAGTTTTCAGTCGGCCTTGGTTTTGAAAAACCAAAACTTGTTACTCTTTAAAATCTCGTTTTCAACGGGGCTGCTTCGGTTCCGGTTCCGGTTTGTCTGAACCTACAGCAGCACGAATGGTAGTTTTCACACGTGTTTACTATATTAAAATCAACACTGTAAGCATAAGCTTAACATTACATTTGCCACAAAAGTAATAATGGTCCCTCGTTTGACAACTGGCAGCACGGGGTTGCGACTAACAACGAGTGCCAGAAAATGTGGTAGAATTATGTTGGCTACTCCACCTTTATGACGCTCGGGAAACTGAAGCATAATTGCAAAACGAAAGTGAAACAAAACGAAAGTGATAAAGCGCACAGACTCACGCTTAAATGAATACAAATATAGAAATACCATAGTTAAACTAGGTCCGAAAGAATTTTTATTATAAGATTTATTAATAAATTAGGTAGTTTACGCGGCATAATTTATTTATTAAGTACCCGTTGTGGTTGGTAGTTTAGTTCGATCTTGTTGGTAAACTCTTTTTGATAAACTCAACTTGTTGCATATTAAATTCGTGAATGCTCTGTGTTGGCTAGGTATTAAAATCCCAAGCCACAGAGTGTCGAGGGAGTTTAGTATTTTTTTTTACAATCACAGAGCAACATAAACTTGTAAACTTGAGTGTAGCCTAACTTGTTTTTTTTCCCCCTTAAAAACAAGTATTTTTAATTTGTTGAATGCGTGAAGTCAAGTCAAACGTCTTATTGGTGTCTTCCTGACCACCATTATCTTCCTATCCAACATGTTAAATGTTTTCTTGAAAGCATGACGAAAAGGTAGCCGGAAATTATTATATAGGGTGAGTCAAAAGTATCGACCCAGTGGATTTGGCACCCTGCCCCTTAAACAAATTTTCCACTTCCGGTTCCTTTAGGAATAGGGCATTGGTCCCAATTTGAGATATGTGCGGGCAGTCAATTCATGATGAATGCAGAAAACAGCATGTAAATCGGTCCACAACGGCACGAGCTATGACCAAAATCAAATGTTGTACAATTGTTAGGACAAATGCTGGATTTATTGCATAAAATAATATCCTAAGCAGTTGTGTGAATTGGTTTGTTGCATGTAATAATTACAGTAAGGGACAGCAAACGTAACGAAATTGATAAAGGTTCGGCAAGCACATGTTTGTGCACATGTTTGTCGCACATGTAGCATACTGCCATTCCTGAAGTAACTGGAAATGGAAACTTGATTTAAGGGTGGCGGGAAACCCTGCTTGATCTCAATACTTAGTGCCCTGAGTGTCCACAAAAGAACTTCGTCTTGCTCACTGATTCCCGGGAAGGGAGGTACCACTCACTAGTTTATTATTAAAGTAAAAACCAAGCAGTGCTACAAGATAAAAATACAAAAAACGTTTCGAAAATTTTTAGTTTTCGTCTTCAGGTATGCGTAAAATTAAAGCATGGCAAATCACTACGTTTATGTGGCAGACAGCACATTTTGATACATGTGTTCTAACCTCGGAATGCAGTTCCAAGGTTGAACTGCAGTTTTTTACATCTGCTACAAACCTGTGCTAGCTGAACTCTTATCAGTTTCGTTACGTTTGCTGTCCCTTACTGTAATTATAACATACAATAAACCAATTTACAGAACTGCTCAAGATATTATTTTATGCAATGCTAAATCCAACATTTGTACTAATATGTTTTGGTCATAGCTTGTGCTGTTGTGGTGGACCGATTTACGTGCTGTTTTCTGCAATCACCATGAACTGATGGCCCGCACATATCTCAAATTGGGACCAATGCCCTATTTCTAAAGGAACCGGAAGTAGAAAATTTATTTAAGGGAGGCAGGGTGGGGGGCACCCCTTGATGATCTCAAAATGTGGCCCCCTCCGTGGTGTCCAACGATCGATGGTTGTTTGGTGGCTAAACCAAATCATGCGGCTGTAAAATCCACTAGGTCGATACTTTTGAATCACCCTGTGGATGTCCTGTAGTGGCAGCTTCTCGTGGCAACAAGCTGCCATTTGTGGTATTGCCTACCGCATTTCCTCTATCTACAATGTCAATTTTTTTCGCGAGGCATGCGGTAAAAGAGGCGTTCGTTTATTTTTCGAAACATGATCTGCGTGTGGCAGCTATAGTAACACAACGACTACTCATGATAGTAAAGACAGTGTGTTGGCCTACCGTATTAGTAAGGTATATTGTTAGTGAGAAAAGTATTATGGGAAAAAAGTGATGTATACGGTTCCAACATTATACAGACTGGGTGTGGTCCTCTACTACAGTCGAACGATGAATTTCAAATAAAAATATTGGTTGTCATGATGATGATTTTTCAGATTTTTTATTTAGATAGATATTAGGCAATTATAACACACGATTTTCCTGTTAGCCTATTACGCCTCACCCCCCAAGGAGGGACCCGGCGGCAGATAGAGGAAATGCGTTACGTAATGGAACAAAACTTCAGGGTATAGTAAAGACTCTTTCTTGCGTCGGAGTTGCTCGTTGCTAAGAGGGTGAGTTTCTTTAAACGACTTTTCGTAATGATAGCTTTCAACTTGCAGACCATCCCTCTCCTTACAAAGTGATACGAACGAATCTTTGGACCACTCCTCACAGCCTCACGGATTTGCAGTCAGTGATGGATTGGAAGCAGACAGGGTAGGTTCATTTATTTTCCCTTGCACTGCAGATGCTCCACCACTGGTTGTTTCCCACAATTATACGATAGCCCAGCATCGTAAGTGGGGATTGATGATGGGGGGTGGGTGGGGTGGGGGAAGGGTGAGCAAGTCCCCCCAACACCGTAGTTAAGAGTGAAATTTGACAGAGAAATAAGTCATTTATTGCAAGTGAAGAAATTAAGATAGTAGGTATTCTTAAACGTCATTAAATTGCTGAAAATTAGTTAGGACCCCTTCTTCCCTTCCTAGACCATTACTTAGCTGAATTCTCGAATTCATTTTTATCCCATTTTCAGCCGCCAAGGTTTTAACTGATTTTTAATCCAGATTCAGCCCAGTTACGACTTATTTTAATCCAGTTTTAGCTTATTTTTAGCGCAGTTGCAGCCCGTTTTTAGCGTTACAATGATTTGCCCAATTCTGGGTTTAATTCTTGCCCAAGTTTAGCCCAAGGACCATCAGACAATATTCTGACAAGTCCCGTAATTTTGTACTGTACTTCAACTTAAAACACTGGTAAAAATGTTTCATCATAAGGAATTATTAGTATTAAAAAACGCTTAGGCGTATAAAATACGGATGCAAGCCTTAAAAAACTTAAAGCCCTAAAGGAACAGATATTAGAAAAAGACATGTAAGCCATCAGCGTCGCACTAATACGTGTAAAAAAATCTCCAGCGACCCAAAAAACAGGCTGGAGCTTCTTTTACACGTATTAGTGCAACGCTGATGGCTTACATGTCTTTTTGTAATATCTGTTCCTTTAGGGCTTTAAGTTTTTAAGGCTTACATCCGTATTTTATACGTTTAAGCGTTTTTTAATACTAATATCCATTAATTTTTTTTTCTTGTTTTAGCAAGAATAACACAGAAAAGAATGATGTAATCACGTTAAAATAACTGTTATCAGAGAGCCTTTGTAATGCTCAGTTTTAAGAGCTATAAAAATTGAAAATTGGTTCTTTGGTTCGATCTCTAGATGAGAGAAAATTTTCCCCAACATGAAGAACAACAATAATTGTAGTCACATTAAAATAGCATTCAAAAGGCCATAGGCCTTCTTCATACCTATGTTTTAAGCTGTAAAACTTATGCATCGGTAGCTGTTGTGGGCCAGAATTTGGGTTAATCATGAACATCGAGCTAAAATCCATGAAATTTGGAACACAAGTCAATTATTAGCTTATAAATCGAGCTAGCTATGGAATCTCTCGAGAAACCCCAAGGCCTTTTCGTGTCCCCCTACCACACTTACTTGTGTGAGGTTATTGACCAACAAATTCTTGCTGATAGCGCTAAAACGTAAAATTGGTACACAGTCATTCTTAGCAGTACAAATCGAACTAGAATTTGCTTATCATCAACCTCATGGTGAGGCCACAGCGACGCTCTGGGGGGGGGGGGTCTCATGGGGTTCCTTATGTAGTTCGATTTCTATTGTTACATTGTATGATTTTAGTACATTCAGGAAGAATTTGTTGCTGATTGATGCTTCATGGGGTGCACAGGAGTGGAGGGGATGCTAGGGGAGGCATTGGTGGTATTTCATTTGGATCCATGGCTGGTTCAATTTCTACTGCTAGGAATGATTGGTGCACCAAAGTGCATGCTTTCAGTATGCTCAACAAAAAATTTTCGGGTATCAACCTCATGGAACTGGAATAGGGGGAAGTACTGAGAGGCCTAGGAGGATTTTGCGGAAGTTCCATAGCTAGTTTGATTTCTACTGCTAACAATGACTTGTGTACCAAATTTCATTCTTTTAGCACTATCTGCAAGAATTTGTTGGTCAGGCTCAAGGTGGGGGGGATAGGGGGGGGTCGTTGTGGTGCCTTGTAGATTATCTCGAGGGGGTTCCATAGCTAATTCAATATGTACTACTATGAATGACTTGTGTACCAGAGTTCATACTTTTAGCATGATCTGCAATAATATGATCGGTGAAGCCACGGTGAAGAGGGGAAAGAGCCTGGGGGAGGAGCCTTGGGGATATTTATTTGGGGGTTCCATGACGGTTCGATATGTACTGCTAAGAATGACTTGCGTGTCACAATTCAAGCGTTTCGCCCGATCTGCAATAATTTGTTGGTCAAGCATCAGAGAGGGGGCATAGGGGAGTGCTAGGAAACCCTTTGGGGATTTCATAGTTGGTTGATTTGTAATGCTAAAAATGACTTGTGTGCCAAGTTTCATGCTTTTAGCTCTATCTGCAAGGATTTGTTAGTTAAACCTCAATGAGGGAGGCACAGGAAGGCTCTGGTGGCTCTTTGGAGGTATTTCATGGGGGTTCGACGGCTTGTTCGACTTCTGCGAAGAATGACTTGTGTACCAAACTTCAAGCTTTTAGCTCGATCTTTAAAGATTTGTGGGTCAAACCTCAGTGAGGGGTCAAAGGGGGGCGCTGGGGCCCTTTGGGGGTATTTCATGGGGGTTCCATGGCTGATTCGAATTTTACTGTTAAGAAAAACTTGCGTGCCAAATTTCATGTTTTTACTTTGAATTGCAAGAATTTGTTACTTCACTTAATGATTTCTGCCCATTGCTCTACAATAATAATTGCTTTGCCGACTAGAATACTGCAGTCACATCTAAATCATGTTTAAAAGGTCCTGGTCAGTGTTAATACCTACATTTTAAGCCATACAAATTGAAAATCGGTTCATTGGTTCGATCTCTAGGTTAGAGCAAAAGTTCTAGCCCATTTGTCTTTCCGTGTCAAGAATATTGTAGTTTGGCCTAGACCTTGTCCATACCTACGTTTTTAGCTATAGAACTTGAAAATCGGTTCAGCGGTTCGATCTCCAGGTGAGGGCAAAGAGCCCAACAACAAGAACAACAACAACAACAACAAGAAATGGCCGTATTGTGGACGCCGAACGGTTAGATTGTTGTCATTAAAATATGCAATGCAGTGAAATACCGAATTTCGTTGCTCTATATAAATTCTGGGCGAAACTATAGAAGGTCAAAGTTTGAGGTTTAACATTGAAGTTCATGCTGAGGCTTACATAATGACTGCTACCGCGGTCCTTGATACGACTACAAGCCTTTAGCCAAACGAAGTCAGAGATAGTGCTGTTACCATTGCAATAACACCTTTGCCGCGGCGACTAAACTCTGGCTGCTAGAATGCAAAGCGAGATCGGTGCATAAATACATCCTAAAGCGCTGGAATTTCCCCTCTCACTTCATTGTGTTGGCGAAGTGCGTCCTAAAATCGACAACCGACATCGGGCATCAAAAATTAAGGATAAAATTTGGTAAAATAGATAAATAAAGGCAAAACTACAACTGCCAAAAAAAAATTTTAAATTGCTTTTTTTTTTATGTTTCAAAAGCATTAGAATTGCTGAAAAGAGTTGTTTTACCGGGTTCTGAATCTGAATAACTTAAAGCAACCTCCGCCCCCTTCTAAATGAATGGCTTAACTGAATACTCAAACCCCATTCTTTTGGATTCTTGTTTTTATTGCGTGCCACTGCCACCTACGACTACAATTGCGCGAAATCTCATCTCGACCCTCCCCTTTTAGTCCAGTCCAGAACTAGAATCCCGTTTCTTTTTTAGGTGGGAACTTTTTTTATTGTTCAAAACCAACAATGGCATGTAAACAAAGATATCTAGCCTGAGGGAAAACTTTTCTTTGGTGGTTTTTGGCCGCCATCTTGAAAATGGCTGATTAAGCTGTGCGCGGCATAGAATTAGCAGTCCAGGCATAAACAACTCTCGGAAAACAATAGTGTACACACAAAAAATGAACAGAAGACTCCAAATACCACAGCAGAATCAATAAAACAATACTAATCCAGTCCCCATGGTATACTCCCGTAGAAATTTTAGGTCTGACTGTCTAACCAATAGTAAAGGCTTTAGAACTTATAAACGAACCAAAAAACCTTGGGTAGACTTTACCACGGTCTGCATGAGATTCTACAGAAGCCATTTTACAATGGTGATGGTGATGATGACTGTGGTAGTGGTGGTGATGCTAATGGTGGTGGTGGTAATGATGGTGGTGATGATGGTTGTGGTGGTGATCATCACCACCACCATTATTATCATCATCACCATCATTGTCATCATCATCACCATCGTCATCATCACCACCACCATCATCATCATCATACCATCATCACTACCATTGTCCTCACCACCATCATCATCATCATACCATCATCACTACCATTGTCCTCACCACCATCATAACCATCACTACCATTAGCATCACCATCACCATCTGCACCACCATTGTCATCACCATCATCATTACCACCACCACCATTAGCATCACCACCACAACCACAGTCATCATCACCACCACCATCATCATGGCCATCATAATCACCACCATTATCACCACCATCATCATCATCACCACCAGTGTCATCATCACTATCACCACCATGACCATCACCACCACAACCAGCGTCATCATCACCATTACCACCATTGTCATCATCATAATCACCACCACCATCATCATCATCATCACCACCACCACCATTGTCATCACCACCATCATGGCCATCATAATCACAACCATTATCACCACCACCATTTTCATCACCACCACCACCATCATTAGCATCAGTCTCAAGAGAGACTAAGTGCTCTAAAAGCTGAAGTAGGTAAAAAGGAAGATTGACGGCAGCCATTTTGTAAAACGGCTTCTGTAGAATCTCATGCAGACTGTGGTAAAGTCTACCCGAGGTTTTTTGGTTCTTTTATAAGTACTAAAGCCTATACTATTGGTTAGACAAATCAGAAGTAAAATTTCTATGGGAGTATACCATGGGGACTGGATTAGTATTGTTTTGTTGCTTCTGCTGTGGTTTTTGGAGTCTTCTGTTCATTTTTTTGTGCGTACACTATTTTTTTCCGACAGGACTTTGCTTATGCCTGGACTGCTAATTCTATACCGAGTACAATGGCGACCAAAAACCACCGAGGAAAAGTTTTCCTCCCAGGCTAGATATCTTTGTTTACATGCCATTGTTGGTTTAGCGTAATAAAAAAAAGTTCCCAGCAAAAAATGACAGGATCCTAATTTTGGACTGGAGTATTTTGTTTCTCTTGCCAACACGAACCTCGTTGTATTATTCAAAATATGAAAATCGTTGTTTTACGTAAATCCCCTGGGCTTTTCAGCTTACCACTACATACAAAAAGGAGATAATATGGCTAATCCATAATTTTTTCACCAAAGCTGAATACAGCCGCCCGCCGTTGATTTTAGTACTACTGTTGACTGTAAGACGGCACTTTGGTGGTGAAATCGACCAATATTCTCCAGCATTGAAATCGACATAATCCTACTTCTGCTGGCTTCCTCGCAAACGAGGAGGCACGGTCACTTACTGGGGGCCACGCGCCTGACGGTTAATATTATTTGCCTCATAATTATGATTTAAAAAAAAATTATGTGCATCTGACAAATTTTGTGATAATTGGTTTCTGTTTTGAAAGCCTCACGTTAAAAATATTAAGAGAGAGCAGCTGTAATACCTTTACTTGCGGTCCATTCCAAAGTTTCACTACTTGATTAGAGAAAAACAATATCTTGAAAATGGAAGCATCGATAATACGAGATGATGACCCCCTGGTAACATTACACTAGTTAAGGGTGGGGGGGGGGGAAGTTTCCATAGTTAACATCGCCATACGCAGTACGAGCAAGGTCACACTTCCAGTCACAATTCCAGTGTGTCTGCTTCGAAGACTTCGTTCTCAGTCGTTTGAGTTGGAAAAGTCAGACAACTTTTTGTAAACATTTCGCTGTACAGACGCCGCATGATCCTTGGCAAGATGGGGCGACCAAACAGGGGTTGCGCATTCCAAAACTGACGAAATGCAAAAAAAAACCCGAAACTAGGCTTTACGTTCTTCAGATGTACAACTTTTAATAATCGGTGTGCTGTCTAGCCACATTAACTACATTACAGCAGTGGGTTGCCCATTTAAGATTACTGTCAAACCACAGGGGGGTAGTCATCCCGTTATCCCTTGCACACGCGCATCGTATGGATACACCCTATACATATAATGAAAGGGGTAAAAACAGATAGAAGCCTTATCGTAGAACAGTCAGGTTTTTTTTAATTTTATAATCACTATCATAATCACTGGAACACGCGCTTAACGTCTTTCTTGTTAACATTTCACGTGTTCTAAGTAATTACTTGTACCACTAAACCATGCGCAATGGCTGTTTGCTGCGACGTCACCATGAGTTAGCCAATGACGAACGAGAACAACGGCTGTTTGGCCTTCTGATTGGACTAGCCCAGTCACGTGATGTGTACGTCACAGCAAACAGCCATGGCGCGTGGTATAGGTTGTCCAGAGCGACCTGAGAAGCTTTTCAGTTTTTCCTATCCCGGTCAACTTCCGGTAATAGCCGGGGATTTTACCTTGACCCTAAAACGCTTCTCAGGTCACTCTGGACAATGTACAAGTACAAATAATATTCCATTGATGATAATTGTGCGTAAGCATATAATTTAATAACGCACAATTGTTCTACAATAATTCTTATGGCCGGATTCACACTTTTTCAATATAAGTATGGGGTGTATCCATGCGACGCGAGCGCGAGGGACGACGGGACGACAAACCCCTATGTGTCAAACCACATGCATGCAAAAGACTTTTGACAACCTTTGGTTTTGACAGAAAAGTGACCCAGGGGCAGCCTTAGACAGCATAATCGTAATTTTCATTAGCAACACCAATAAAAAATATTAGAGGTGTTATTGAAATTTCGATGATGGTGTGGCACTTTCTTTTAAATAAAAAAGTGATGCGTAAAGTCGAAATGAATGTATTTGATCCGATTCTCTACTTTTTTGTTGTTTACCTCCCCCGTTCTTCCCCCCTCCCCCCACAAGGGACTCTCCCCAAACCAAATTTTAAATTACAGTTGGACGTCAACGAGACATTTTCGTATACAAATTATCAAACATTATTTCCTCAAGAAATTGCTTGTTGTAAAGCACTACGCAATCTTAAGAAATATGTTGGTAGAAAAAAACATTCATGCGTGTTTAAGCAATTTCTATTACTCCAGTACAGTGAGGCGATCGCATCCATGTTGGTGGTCGAAACGTTCGGTCGTTTTATTTGTGCGTAATGACTCAAGTCAAGTTCAGACAGCTTCCTGAAAAGAAGGCCGTCTCGACAATAACATAAATTAAAAAGTTCACTAGATATCGCATTTACCACTTCCAAGTTAAGCGGGACCCTGGCTGTAATTGCAGCTACTAACGCCTGTGCTAATGCTTGGCGTGCGAATCAGCAGCACGGAGGCAAAAAGTTATCACAGGTGGTAGTAGCCGCAGCTTTCGCCAGGGCACCGCGTAGCTTGGAAGAGGCTACCTTGCACAATGTTCGAATTCGAATACCATAATTATAATCAACGAGCTTTAACAGACATTGGAAACCGTGTCGGTTTTACAAATTTGCCATTTGATATTGAGAGATGGAGTCACCTACCAACCCTCCACCCTTACCACCCATATAACTATACTGTACTACAACACTTGCACGTACACATCTACCCTACCAGCGAGTTTACACATGCTTGTACCCTACAACTTTAAGGGCGGATTTATGCAACGACTTGCATTTGCATTCTCGCAGCCAGAAGCTTGAAATCACCTGATATTCCAACATGGCGGCGGTTTTAGCTCTCCCACCTCGCAACGAAAACAGTAACATGAGTTCAGATGCGACTGGTAAAATTATTTCGTTAGGAGGAATGATTTATCTTATTGACACAAATAAGACTATAATCATTTACTCAAACGATGTCGGATTTAACTAATCCAGGTAGCGTCGTTACCATGGCAACAATACCTTTGCCATCGTGATTAAATTCTTGCTGCAAGAATGCAAACGCGAGTCGTTGTGCAAATGCGCCCTTACTCTATGTTTACGGGCAAGATGAAGCAAGACACTATAACGAGCGCAATTTCAATTAAACTGTAAAAAAAAGGTTTGTTACAATATCGCCTGGTACGAGTGAAAATAAAAAGAAATAAACAAATAATTGAAATAAACAAATAAATAAAAAATTAAAACTGAAAATCCACACTTTTTGATTCGTTAGAAAATAAAAAAAATTGAAACTTCACAATTTAAAATTTAAAACGTAAAAATTTAACACTTAAAATACAAAACAAAAATTTCAGTACTTAGGCCGAGAAAATTTATAATTTCTAAATTTAAGTATTTTAAAATATAAAATTCTAAGTTTAAAAATACTAAAATTTAAGATTAAAATTCTAGATTCTATAGTGTTAAATCAGGTGCATCTATCTTGTAAACCCTGTTGGCAATTTCTGATGGGGGAACCTCAATACCCTTAATAACTTAATTTACCTTTACGGAATTGCTGAGACGGCTGTGTTTTCGTAGGCTTTGAACCTGCGCGCAGATGAAATGACGCCTGTTCTGGCTTCATTTCAGGACTCCATTACCAGGACTAGCCAGTCTGAAACGCCCCCTGATGGCCAGGATTGCTTAGCTGATTTTGGGGAGGAGTGTCACGTACCCAATCAAGGAATCAAGCGACATTATGAAGAAGAACGCACGCCAAACTCTGAGCAGTTCTCGTCTGGACTGTAAGTTTACATTTGTTTAAAATATTTATTCCAGCTCTTGTTTTAGGCCACGAAAGGAAAATACTTTGGTGTTCGATCCAATTCAGTTTCAAAACGACCAAACATCCAGACATTTTTTTATTTATTTATGTATTTATTTTACTTATTTATTTGTAGGCTGACGTATTTAGCGTTGCTTATGTTTGTTACGTGCAGCTGTGTATATGTGTCGCCGCCAAGTAACAGTAGATCATCCCATTGTAGACATCCGATTGTTAAAAAAATTGATTGTTAACGATAAAAGGCGGCCTCACCAGCAGACATGTGTGTTAACTCTAAGCAACTAAAAGCACATTTTGGCATGTTGAGGATAAATGCCAATACGACAGAAATCTTTCAAATTGTGGTAAATGTAAGGGAAAAGTGCAGGGATAAACAAAATAAGTGTCCACCATTCATAGAGAAAGAAAAATGCTTCAATATCGTTGTTTTTGTGTTACTGTCTAGCTAGCTAGTAAGATTTTTCCCATGTTAAATCCCATAGACTTTTTGCTCATGGCTACAAACAATTGAGACGGCCTACGTACCTGAACTTTTTCACACGGATGCATGGTGATCTGAGCATGGTCCTTTTGTTGGTTTGAGGGTTATAGGGGTCAGGACCAATGCGTGGGAGGGTTTTTAAATTCGCCAGCAGCGAATTTAAATTTCGTTTCTTTTCCAAGTTGCAACCAAAGATTTCCAGTAACAATGGCTTGAACAATCAACACTGATCCTTAAATTTGTTGTAAAAGCCTGGACGAACTAAAAACTGAACTGTAAAGAAGAACAAAATAAGCAAATATCAACGTTGCCGTGGATTGCGTAAGAATAAAGGGATGCACGTTAGAAGATGGTTAAGCAACAATACGAGCATCCACGAGCTAACGGGATTTTTGTTAATAACCCCACCCTATCACCCTTAGAAACGACTTTTGGGGGTTTCTGCATGACTAAATGCGAACGAAGAAAGCAAACGAAAAAATTATTAATTTTGGAAACCAATAACCATCATTCATTAACATGTGAGAGGAATATAAGACGGTGTGACTTTTGTATGTTTACAATCCTAAGTTACATGTGTCTATTAACTGTAAGCAACTAAAAGCATGTCTTATTATGTCGAGAATAAATCCTAATGCTGCCGAAATCTAGAAAAATTAAGGGGAAGATGCAGGGATAAACAAAACAACTTAAGGGGAGGCACTGATTGAGTGAGCGAAGCGAACGAAATCAGCGATTGTTAGCCAGTGTGTGCAAAAACGGGATTGAAGCAACTTAAGCATGTGAATAATGGTTATACACAGGGTTTGGAAAAACCAGGGTTTTTTCGGGTTTTATCGGTTTTTTGGGGGCTTTTTCGGGTTTTTTGGGGGCTTTTGCAGGTTTTTTGGGGCTTTTTCGGGTTTTGTCTAGTCCCCCCCCCATAAACAAAGCGAATGGCACATCATCCTGAGTTTTGGGCTGTAGTGCTAGCATTCAAGCTAGAAGACTAAGCTTTCTATCCCAAGTCACTGTTTAAGGAGTGTCAAACAAAGCGTCAGCCCAGCAAAATGGTGGCAACTCATGATCAAGAAGAACTAAAAATCAAAGAAACTAACAGAAGGCTTCTGTGATATTTTTTGGGCTCTTCCATGTGCTCCACCTAGCTATGCATCAATCGAGTGGGTTTTTTCAACATTTGGACTTGTTGGTCTAAATAGAGAAACAGATTGGGTACAGAAAATGCCCAAAAATTAGTTAAAGTGTACCGTTACTGACGAGTTGAACCAAATTACTGGTGATTTCTTGTATTAAAACAGCAAACAATCAACATTTTAATGACAGTTTAAATGACATTTTAACAGGTTTGTTGGTTCATGCTTTGAAGGATAATAGCACCGAAATATGATTTGAATGAAAAAAAGTCAGTAAGGTGCAACATGTAAACAATATTAACGCAACGTTTCGGGTCTGAATGCGACCCTTTATCAAGCGTAAAATAAAAAATAA